>JAAAKB020253656.1:0-10686 GCA_010014835.2 Apostichopus leukothele | reverse complement strand
ATGTAGATAAACCAGAAAGCCTAAAGGCTTTGTTATTCCTTGCCATATAATTTGCTCAAAATTCCATTGAACTATCTCACTAATGTAGAGCAATGTGAGTTAAATTTGTCCAGGACTTGTGAGAACCAGAAAAGATCAGAAATTTCCAGCTCTTGTTGGGTATCAACCAATTAATTCATTGGTAAGGATTTTACAATATAGAATTTTTTTTCCAAAATGTTTCAATATCCAGAAAGAACAGTCTTCCTATGTGAAATATAGACACATAGATGTTCTTTGTATGAGAGTTAGGCCATCTACATATCACAGAGAATACAGGAAGTCCAATTTAGAGACCATTTGAGATAGCCTGTTGACCTCTTGAGCCAATTTTGAGACCATTTGAGATAAGTTGTTGACCCCTGAAGCTCAGAGTGTGAAAACTGATAAGGGCCACTTGAGTGTTTAAATTACCCAACACAAGAGTATCAACTATTTGAAGCAGATTTTACTTTCTGACTATGACTTGTTGAAGATCTATCATATATATTGAGCCCCCTTCACAAAACTGAACTGAAATTTACCAAACTAGTAATTCTAATAAGTCACCAATAGCATTCCAAAGTCTTCCCATTGGTCCCTGTTAACTGGGGATGGGGAGGGGGGTGAGGGGTTTGTAGGGGATGGACAGCGAGATATACTTTTTAAGGCTGCGATCCCATAGGCAACATTCTTTCAGAGGACATACATGATAACTTACAGGGTTTTTGTAGACTTACTCATAATATACGATGGCCTGCTTCAGACATGAAGTCACTGTTTCTGGAAAGTCCCCTGGTTCCTGGTGTCCAGCTTTTCCAGCACTTTTACCCTTAGCGTGATAAACGTTACCTAGATTGTAGAGAGCTCTCGCCTCTCCTACCTACAGAAATGGAAAAGAAAATAAAAGTATAAGTTTCCCTCTAACTAGTCTTAAACCTTTCATATATTTGTTGTGTCGCTTTGACACTTTCGTTGTTAAGAATAAGAAACAGAAGATACGAGATGACAATTTTTTTGAGTAGCTTTTTTGAGAATTTTAAAAGTCTATGGAAAGCTTTGATGATATTAGGAACTTCCCTTCTCTATATTGCTAGTGACAAGCTAATGGCACTATATATCTTAATCACAAAAGTTCTTTAAATGAACTCAAAGCTCCTATTGACTGGTAAAGAGGACTATTATCTGAAATATATTGATAATACAACAGCAGGCTAAAGGCTCTAAATATCTGACATGCACTTATACCTACCATATCCTGCACATGTAATGAGCTTAACAGTGTAACAATATTTAAACTATCCGACCAATACAAAAGATTCCATTTACAGCTTGCATTAGGAAATTGACCAATACTTGTGATGGCAAATATGTTTTCTATTCAAAGGGTTTGAGGGTAAAAACCTGAGAATGAAATCAACCTTTACATTGACATTTAGCTGAAAGTGATGTAAATATGTGTGCTCATTTCATCTTTTACCTTTCAGCGAAGTTCTTTATATTTTATATTATAGATATAGATAATAGATATATATATATATAGATAGATATATAGATATATATGAATGCGTGAATGTATGTAGAGCTTAAGTATTATAATAAGATGATAATTGTTATACGTATACTTACACAGTGCCTCTTTTCTTTGGTATCGACAGAGCAGAGTTACGGATGATATGTACATAGCGTTGTTCTTTAAGTGCATCTGGTATCGTATCTTCATTGGCGACCATATCCAGCTCAAGCTTACAAGCAGTTTCAACATTTCTGGTACGGGATTCCAAGTTGAAATTTAACTGCGAATCAACGTCACTACTAACACGTTGAGGTCTGAATGCTGTCATGTTGTGTTGTTGTTAAATGTTCACCTTTGGGGGAAAGATTATCGACAATTGTGTTGTTTTATATTTATATATTAACCAGGAATTATTCCTTTTGTAAGTTGTTTATCTGTTGTGTATTTATGCCAGTCATTGAGGTCATGAACGATATGCAATACGGCTGGTGGTGTCTCCAAATGCGACTGAGCAACTCCAAGTTTCATTGGTCAGTAGGAATGAATATTTATTGACTTTGGCTCTATCAGCTATTAAGATATGAAAAATATGCAAATTCACAAATCATCTCTGTTACATATCTGCTTTCAAATCATGAATGTCCTATATTTGTATATGTTGTAAGCCCCCTTTTTTTAACATGTTCGCTGACCAATTTTTAAGCCTTGTTTTATGCTTTGTACACTTTTCACCCCTAATATAGGGTCGATAAAAAAAATCAAGTTCATTGCTTCTGTGTATGTATTAATGTACGATTTTTCTTCAACTGATCAAAACCGGATACGATAATTAATTTACTTTAATTATATCGTAGAAGGTTATTTATCATCCAATATACCATACGAAAGAAAGTCATATGACCAACTGAATGTCAACTTCTTGTTTGTGTCACATGACACGCCATAACAACATTACGGTATTCTTGCAGAAGAATATATCAGTATTTCACTTCTATACTTACACGGTAATCCAAAAAATTTGATATTGTCAAGAAAACAGATGTATAAATATCTCCAAAGGCAATTGAATCACTATTTGATGACTTGGCATGCATCAACCGCGTCCCCGAGGCTCTTGGCCAAGAGCAGACTGCATATATGCAGGGAAAAATATTGCTCACATCAAGACAGACTTTCTCAACTCACAAAAGTAAAAGTGATTCCAAACGACAACTCAGTGATAAAGTGGGTGTGGTTCCTTCTTATTCTTCAAGATGCTTCTTTGGACAGACAGCCAGACAGGCAGACAGACTGTTGTGCAACACGGTGTCAAAGACGAAAAGCATGCAGGGGAAAAAGCAAACAGAACTTTTGGCTATATATGGGACATGCAGGGATCGAGTTGTTTGTATACACGGTATGAAAATCTTCTTCCTAACAGTATAGACACATATAGCCCCGATGGAATTCACACAAAAGTTATCACTTGTAGGTTCGCGAGTATACGAGCTAAACGTACTGTTTACTTCCCCAAATCGTAAATAAGATGTAAGTGTAGCCTACAGTATATATATATCCGTGGCCAAAATGCTTTGTTGTCAATAAGAAGACTAAAACAACTTTGAATTGTTGTAATAAAGCCAAATAAGACTGTTTTGAAAGAGTTCATCAGCATGCTTTGATCTACTATATGATTTCTCAAGTCAGCACACCCAATACATAACAAAAATCGTGGGTAATCGGCGTGCCCATCGGCCTTGAAAGACAAAGAAGTCAGCGAAGCGTCTATAGCTCTTTCGTCGTTTCAAGCATATAGTGCAAAAAAATTGGATATTCTTACAAAAACTTTGTTTGCAGTTAACCATAGACAGCATTTTCCCCATTAATAACTTATACCTTAGTAAACAGCCTGAAATTCACAGCACCCGCGTTGTACGCAGTCAACGTGTATACGGTACACAAAGGATGTTAACTACAATGGAACCGCAGTGTCGCCCAAATAACTTTTTTCATCGAATTAACTTTTAACTATGACGTCATCACGTATATTATATGAGTCAGTTGGAAGTGCTTTATGGTACCGTATTATATTTAGACCCCTATTGTTCAATAATCCTATATATAGGCGAGAGGAAGAGGGAGGAGGAGAAGGAGGTTGGAGGGGTGAGGGAGGGGGTGTCCAAAGCTTCAGTACTTTGCGTTTACTATGTGAGCACCACAATATTTATGTAGTAACCAACATGGGTCCAAAGATTGTTACCACAAACCTCTTCCACGCTTGTATGTTAGATGGCAGATATATTACGTAACAATACAACGATGTATGTAAGTCAATGAGAAAATTATTCATATTCATGTACAACCGAGCATAATGATAACTTGTTCTTGATAATTACTAGGACTCTAAAAACTGCCACGATGTTAAAAAATGTACATGGTTCTCGGGGCGGATCCAGGATTAAAAAGTGTGACCCTGAGATCGTTGAATATAAAATTGTAAGAGGGTTAAAAGGTTAGGTTAGCAAAGTGCTAAATGAAAAAAAAGGTAAAATGAAAGAAATTAAATGAAAATATTTAAGAGAAATAAGAATAAAAAACATGTAACGGTAAGATCAACATAAAAATTAAATTAAGATTACAATAAAGAATATGAATTACATATCAAAAGCAATTTTAATGATACATATAAATGATCATACATGTTTTGTGCTTACATTAGCGTACAATTGGGTCTCACAGAAATGTGGTAGTGTTTCCAAAAATAGAAAGCATCCCTGACGGGACTCGAACCCGCAACCTTTGAATTTACTTCTGGATTAGAAGTCCAATGCGCTATCCGATTGCGCCACAGGGACCTTAGTGGTATTTGGAGAAGCATGACACAAGATCATAAAAGTTAGAAAAACCGATATCTCCAGCAAATACGTTTCACGCATTTCAAACACTGTACGCAGTCTACGTGTATACGGTACACAAAGGATGTTAATTTCAATGGAACCGCAATGTTGTCCAAATGACTTTTTTCATCGAATTAACTTTAACTATAGTGCGTAAATATTATAGATCTAATCGATTGTAAAAAAAAATCGTTGCTTAAACACTCGACGGGCAATGTAAATCATTTTAATTTAGCCTTATTTCACCATGTAGAATTTTACATCGCATTGTCAAATTCAGATAAGTTACTTTGTTAGTACTATAGAAATGGCTAGTACCTAATATTTCTGTGAGTCAGACCGAAGAAGAGAGGGCGACAAACAGATTTATGAAATAAGTGTTATTCAAGTTATGAGTGATATATTTGTTAGATTCACCCTGCTATGAAATTCCTTTCATTGATTTGTGTTCCAAGGGAATAGCTTACTGACCTCGGCTTAAAACATGAAATTATTGTAGTTCTTACGCCATATCGCCTGAGAATATACCAATTTCAGAATAGTTATTCTCTTCAAGCTTCTTTGGACGAAGGTCTTATGGTTAAGGGTTTCATTTCCTCACAGACAAGATGGTAAGCGGGTTTTGCAGTGCCTAGCAACAGACGCCGTTGTTAACTTCTAGCCAGGCTTAAACTTAAAGTTAACGTTAGGCCAACACAAGTTAAGTTAGGCCTAGCCTAGTAGTAGTAGGGGCCTAGGCATATTGTTATGATTGATTGTATACGGTAAATTCGCGATAGTGAGGGTTGCCTAGTTGTTCTTTTAAAGATAGCGACAATGACGATCTCGCTGATTCGCACAATGCATAGTTCTATTCTTCAATTTTGTGACTACATCGATTATACGAGAATTAATATAAGCGCAAGTTGAAGTTGTCAAACTGCTCGACGCAAAGAAAAAGCTCCCTAACTTCAAACATTCGCAAAGTGTAAAATAAGTTACGAAAATGTCTTAAAATGCAAAATTGATGTTTCCTTGTTTCAGTCTACCAAGTTTGAGTTTGAACTTTCTGTAAAGGCTCATGCAGATAAACTAAGTTAAAGTTGGTTAAAACTTCACTTATCAAAGCCGCAACTACGGTGTTCATCAGTGCAGCTACATGTATATAACACTGTAGAGCCCGAGATGAAAAAGGACTCCACACTTTGGATGTCTGTGTCAATCTGATATATATTTTGAACCAACCGTCTTGCATCAAAACAATAAATAATATGTATTCCAGAGCGCTTCACGCACTAAATACATTCAAACTTAGGCCTACCATTGTGACGACATATTAATAGTTGCTGCAACATAGTACACAAGTTTTGGGGACACAAAAAGTAAGCTTAAACCAGCCCACCATACATCTCATAGCCCTAGGCTAGGCCTATATAGGCTAGCAATAGGTTTAATAATAGAAGAACTTCAAGTATAACAATGTATAACTCCACCGATTTGACTTTTATGGAGGCATTGTCCCATCAAACAAACTTAGCCTAGCCTATGCTCTATCATCACTGTGAGTGCAACTTTTTACCTCCACACTAGCCTAGCATAGAAGCTCAGTCGGTGGACTTAGTTAGGCCTAAACATTCTTCATAGATGCAAGTCAACATTAAATCATCATTATCGTTTGATTGGCAACTGCCCTCCACCCAACAGCTGAAGATCAGTAAATTTAAGCATGTTTAATAATCCCTGTTTAGATTTTAACTTAATTGTTAGGCCTCATGCCACTGTGCCTCCACCCTAGAACAGAGGTGCAGTGAATTTTGTCATTGTTATGAAAACTCCCACATAACATTGCATTAGTCTCAAATGAAAGCAGATGTACTTTGTTTGCTTAAACTGATCCTTCTCATTGTGCAAAAGGTGATTTCCAACAGTGCTTCATTAGCCTAATTCAATTTTTTTGTAATATTAGGCAGGCCTAATATTTTTTCTAGTTTAAAATTGCAAATAGAATGACTGAATAATGACTCAACCTTGAAGCAATCTCTGTTTAACCTTTCACTTGTCTAGTGTTTATCCTTCTTAACTCCAAATGCAGCCATAAGCTCAGCTGGTGTTGTGTCTTTTGTTGAAGTTTTTGTAGTATTCAGAGGAATTATGGGTTTATGACGTGAAGTTATGTTTCATATTAATACCTTTAAATGCATATAATCCAAACAATGGCAAAAATAGCAAAACTTTATCCATCGTTATACTATATCTATTGTTAAATTTCCTCTAAGATGCTCTCAAGGCAAAAGCCTGCCACAGGGCCAGGCTCAAGCACCCCAGCACAGGAGGCTAAAAAAAAGAAACAAATGCCCAAGCTAGAAGACTTTCTGGACAGCAGAGATTACACAGGGGCAATTGTTTTAAGTGAGGTAAGGATTTTTTCTATGCAGTAGATAGATCTCTTTTTGTAAGAAGAAAAGAAGGATTTCAGTTTAACACTTTATCATAACTATGCTGTGTAACATGAATCCAAGTAAAGGACGTATTAATACTTTTAGAACTTTTCATGCATAGAATGGAATCACTTTTCAAAGTGTATTTTGGTATTAGCAGTTTCAAACTGTCTGTTTACCTGTCTATATTCTGTGTGTGTATTTGTCCCTTCCGTTACTGTAACTTGTAGTTCAGCCTCTGAAAAAGATCCTGCTATGATCGAAACATCAGGCCCTCTTACTTTTACACATTCTGTTACACAGGCTCTTTAGTGGATAAGCAGTTTGCTAACAGTTTTGTTTTATTTTTATATTAGTTTCAAACTTGCAAGTTATTGAATCTATATTGGAAACCATTATAGCCTGTTTGTATAGCCAATGTGCTATGGTACATTTCATTCACATGAATCATGATATATTATTGCATTTTCTACAAACGAGTTTGACTCCCGGTAGTCAGCTATTAAAAATGATTGGTTTGTCTCAATTATGTGCGATATTCTTGCTTCCATCATTCAAAGGCATGAACGGAAATTTGATTCAGTCAACACATTTGTGCTTTTAAAGCCCTTGAGTGAAATTTATTATTAAACATGAAATTGACATTACAACTGTATCAAACCCCCCCCCCCCCCCGAATCCCACTTCATGAAACAAGAATATGAATGCCATTTGGGCTTTGTGGCCTCTGCATATCATGAGGGCAATTCCACATAAGATGTTTAAGCTAAAACTGTATTTACTCCATTTAAGCTCCATTTAAACTCCATTTAAGCTAAAACTGTATTGTCTGCATTTTATGGAGGTGAACGTTCATGTCAGTTACGATCAAGCAAAGGAAGAAAGGATTTATGGCCTTCACTGTACGGTACTTGTTGTCGTGTGTGGGTTAAGGGAATTTAAGTACAAAACTTTAGTATGCTTGAATATTCTCTGCCACTGTAATTCTTTTAGTACCAATGGAATATAACCTACCCTTGACTTCATACTCCACAAACAGCTCCTCAACCTCTGCATGTGTTTATTAATTATTAATTTAATTGCAGTTCACCAGGAACAGCGGTAAAGGGAGTGAGGAGACCGACATGTGGGTTGCCTACTGTGCATTTCATCTGGGAGATCATAAACAAGCCATGGAGGAGTACGAGAAGATGACCAAGAGAGATAACTTCAACCCAGAGGTTTGGCTGAATCTCGCCTGCTGTTACTTCTTTCTGGGCATGTACAAGGAAGCTGATGAATCCGCTAGGAAAGGTAAAGATGGTGAAATCTCCTATTAGATATTGCAACAGATTGATGTAAAAAAATTGTATGACTTAAAAAGTGAGGTGAGAAATTGTCGGTGACATTGACAAAATTCTGTACTGACTTTACTTTGAAGAAGTTAACTGAATCCCCTACTGTGCAGGAAGCATGGGAGAAGTCCTTTAAATCTTGCACCGACAATCGATGACAAATCATGACAAATGACAAATTAAAAATTGTGTTTTCAAACTATACACCGCACGATGTGCACAATTGACGATTGTACTTGTGTTTATTTTGATGTGATCTGAAAGAATGCTTCACATGCAGCCCTTAGCTGCTAACCTTTCACTCATATTTTTCGTTTTACTTTTTCTCCTCAAAATATATTTCTTTCAACCACAGATATTTTCTGTAACAACAGATCTCTGTGAACTTGTTTGTTTGCATCCTATTTCCAGAACATGTTCTTTTATCTTCTACTTTCAGCACCCAAGACAGATCTGCAGAATAGGCTATTGTTTCATTTGTCTCAAAAGGTAAGCCTCGTACCAAGCGATTGTGAATATGCAGAGGAGATAGAAAGATGTAATTAGACGGCAGGTCTCCGACATTATGCCAAAACTTGGACAATTTTGTAAAAAAGGCACTAGTTGGTGTTGTGGCCTCCTCTTCTTCTTCTTCTTCTTCTTCTTCTTCTACTGTGTCCCTTATATGTCGTAGTGCATTGTTTTTAGGGTATTGAGGAAGAAATGTTTCAAAAGTACAATTTTTTATTACTTAATTTATTTTTTTCTCCCTCTCTGTCAGTTTAATGACGAGAAGCGATTGATGTCTTATCACCAAAACCTTCAAGATATGATCCCAGACCAGCTGAGCTTGGCATCTATACATTACCTTAGGAGTCACTACCAAGAAGCCATCGATATCTACAAGAGGATATTATTGGATAACAGGTTAGTTTGCGGTGTTCAGAGTGCTAGGGGTAGGGAAGGAGGGGGGGAGGGGGGAGTGATTTATTGGGTCCATACTCATACTGGTATTCTAGCATAGCTGCCTATAATCATAACCACCCTCATTCACTGTTACCTGTACTCTTTCTTGGAGCATTTGTTAATCTACTATATGCATCAAGACAAAGTGCTCCTACCTGAACTGAGTTCCCTGTACCCTTACTCCCCTTTAGTGAGGGCATGTCGGTCTATACTAGTATTCATATACGTATTTAGTATTAATGCATACAATACATATATAAATACATACAATACATACATACATACTAGTATTCATATATGTATTTAGTATTAATGGTGTTGTTCCTTACTCCCCTTAAGTGAGGGCATGTTGGTCTATACTAGTATTCATATCCGTATTTAGTATTAATGCATACAATACATATATAAATACATACAATACATACATACATACTAGTATTCATATGTATTTAGTATTAATGGTGTTGTTCCTTACTCCCCTTAAGTGAAGGCATGTCGGTTTATACTAGTATTCATATATGTACTTAGTATAAATGCATACAATACATACATAAATACATACAATATATACTAGTATTCTATATACATACTAGTATTCATATACTGCATGTATTTAGTAATAATGATGTTGTTTCTTACTCCCTAAAGTGAGGGCATGTCGGTTTGTACTAGTATTCATATATGTATTTAGTATTAATGCTGCTGTTACTTACTCCCTTAAGTGAGGGCATGTCCGTTTGTACAAGTATTCATATATATATTTAGTAATAATGGTGTTGTTCCTTACTCCCTAAAGTGAGGGCATGTTGATTTGTACTGTTATTCATATATTTATTTAGTATTAATGCTGTTGTTTTTATACTGAGTATTCGTGCTGTTGGTCTTGCACTACAAACTTGATGACAGTATTGGGTGAAACATGTTGATGTCAGTGAGGTTGCTTTATGGCTGATGATGTGAAGGGGGGTGGGGGAGGTTCAAAGGTGGTCTCCATTGTAGGTCATAAGTTTGCATCTCATGTGAACAGAAGAGTGGTGTCGCCTTACACCTAGACCTACCTGACGGTGAGTGTGTGGATCTATTTTCAAAATGGTGAGCATGATGGCAGTGAAACTCAACAGAACAGCCAGAATATGTCTGGGGACGTTATCCAGAAGGGTGCGCCAAACGTCTAGTATGTGGATAACATCGAATGGTTGTTTTCGTCTATCACTGTTTTCAGAGATTATCTGGCTCTCAATGTCTACGTGGCTCTCTGTTATTATAAGCTGGACTATTACGATGTCTCTCAGGAGGTACTAGCCGTCTACTTACAGCATTTCCCAGACAGTGCCATTGCTCTGAATCTCAAAGCCTGTAATCACTTTAGACTCTACAATGGCAAAGCTGCAGAGGTAAGGTTTACTGTATGCAGTCGCAATGTTCATTAACCTGTACACCCACAGAGTATGTCATTGACTCAATTAACAAGGGAGGGTCCACCATAACTTCCCATCACCAAAATGTACCCTCTTCTTTCAGTTTTGCTCCATCACAGCCCATGTGTCTGCCACTGGCTCCCAGAATTGTAAGGAGTAATT
>JAAAKB020253645.1:0-10687 GCA_010014835.2 Apostichopus leukothele | reverse complement strand
ATCTGCAGTTTAAGAACAAGATAATATTGAGATGGGGTTTGCAACTAACAGAACAGTGTAGTATATTGATATCTTGCATGTGAAAGTACAGTACCGTCACCTTATTGCTTTTGGTATATCTCTTTAAATTTTACTAGAATCTGAGAATCTTTACAACGGGCTTATGAAAAAATGCCAACAATGTAACCAGCACATTGCTGCAGCAATAGTAAAATAAATTTAAATGAACTTAACTAGTTGATGCATTTTACTCAGCCTTATGCACTTTTGTTATCACCTATTCTGTTATCGTGACTTTCGTCACCAAAAACAAAACAAAACCAAAGAATTGTTGATAAAACTTAATTGAATATATTGCACCAGGAATAATTGCTGATGTTTTTGTGGTATTCATTCTTTCAGCTGGTTCTCTTATCAGTTGAGCTGAAAAAAATCACCATGACAAAATTTAAAGGCCTACATATATCATCTACTTGAAACCAGTCAAAAGACATAATTTGGTTCTCAATATTTGTCAGATTGAACAAAAAGTACAGAGGCAGTGTTTTTTATACTGGTATATTTTGAAACTGCAGTCATCACTAATATGATGACATATTTGTGTAATGATGTAACAGAACACATAAATGTCTGTATTAGTGCTGTGCTTTGAAAAAAATAAAATGTAAAGTGAAAAAAAAAATTGCATATTTGGTGAAATGTCTCATTTAATTGAAACATGACTAATGAAAGGGCTATTCCCCATGACAGTCAATGTAACACCTATCATCACTCTTTATCTTAAATATACCTTAATGTTTGTTGAAAACTCATCTCCATTTCTTGCCCCTAACCACAGATTATTGGTTGATTGAATGTAAATCAATTTTCACTAGCTAACTAAAGTAAAGCTGGATTATTCCATGTAGTGGATCATCACAGTTGGTGGTATGTGATTGTCATCACTGCAGATGAGCGGAACAACCGCCATTTTTTTACTAGGAGGGAGTGGGCTAAGATGTTGTATGGTCCAGGGAAGGGGGTGGCGGGGGCCTCTTCCCATTGAGGAACATTGGTAAAATGGAGGATGCTTAGATGAACCATGGGGCCATACTTTGTAAGTTTTGAATTAATGTTGAAGAATTTTCAGCTGTTGAGGTTGTGCTACACATAACTATGTTGCATATTTTTGTCTTACCTTACGTTACGATTTTTTCAAATTCATTCTCTCTGTCTGTAGGGGGTTGGGGTTGAGTGGGTTGGGGGGGGGAGGGGTTGCAGAGCCACCTTGATTTTATTTGATGCATCCTCCAAGCATGAAAATAATCACTGTACTGACAGTAACATTGCTGAGGTAGGTGTTCTATTCTGATCAGAATACATTTGATCTGCTGTTTAACATTTGTAATTACTATTCAGAGTTATGTTATCTATTTAATATCACCGACTTGGAAATTGCAACAAAAATTTGAAAGAGAACAATAAGTTGCCTGACCTTTTAAAAAAAAGGCAGCATAAATGTCTATTTATAATATGACTGCCTCCACTAGCCTAACACATACATTATAAAGTTGTCCAGGCTCCACTTTGAATAGGTTTTTTTAATGTTTGTCAATTTCAGCATTGTCAATGAGTTTGGGACCTCTATAGAGAATTGTTCTATCTTGCAAAAAGATTCAGTATAGAAACTCTCTCTCAGTATTATTACCCTGACCATCCCTCTTTTAACTCCTAGCATTCCTCGTTAAATGGGGGGAAAAGAGGATAAATTTAGGGTTTATCCCCAGCCAGCACAATGGGGGGGCAATAGCAACTTGAATGTTTTGAATTTGATTCGAAGGTGATACTTTTGAATTAATTTCTATGAAAGGTTGAATTTCTTCAAAATAACATTGTCATAACTTTTCGTCTTGAGAATTTGGATTTTTTTTTTGTAGTCGCCCCCAGGAAGTTTGTAGCAGCAGGGACTTGTATATACTTATTTCGAATAGAGACTTATTTTGCAATACAGATTTCATCAGGGTTTATTCATGCAGCTCTAATAGTCACTATTTACCTCAAATATGCTAGAGAGGCAGATAATGGTCACAGCATTTTACTACCGATCCCCAAAGTATCTTTCCTGATGATCTAAAATTTCCGCAAATAAAAGGAGGATTCTGTTGTAGATAAAGAGAGATACCCATAGCCTGTTTGAATGCTAGTATATTCAGACAAAGTGACTGGACTATCAAGTTTAGCATACAGGCCCTTACATAAATAGCAGCTATGATGTTTGTGATGTTAAAGAATTCTCTCAACAATATCCTCAATTGTATTCCAATTCCTGATTGAAAAAGAGAAAGATTAAAATGTGGCCGAAGTTGAGAATGAATACTGGAATGGCCTTGACAGCTCTCATGTTTGGTGTAAACAGATGCTTCCATGCTGTTTACTCAGATGAAATACACGTACACTCATTACTACTACTACTAAGAACTGCAGAAAATTTCCACTTGTGTTCACTGACAACAATTTTTTTACAATGATATTTAGTCTGGATAATTAACGAGTTCACACAAAAGTGTGTTTTGTTGCCGGGGGGAAAACATGAAAATGTTATATTATTAATCCACCTCTGCTCAAAGCACAAACATAGAAACCTGAGTTACTATTCTATTTTGTTCTAAAACGTTTCCAACAGTGCAGGGCTATCGTGATAATGGTAGGCACATGTATGCAATGGGCAAATTAAATTTGGTATTGTTTCCTGCTGAATTAATCAAACTTGAAACTATGCCAAGTTAATCAACTTCATTAAGCTTCAATGCCAAAACTAAAACAAGTTCTTTTTATAATTTGAATTTGATAATTAGACAATTTACATATTGTAAAGCTTTGCCTAAACTTATACTGATATTTGTTTTGAAACAGTATTAGAACATTTTTCTTAAACACCACTGTATTAACGGTCCGCTATGGACACCTATGAACAACATTGTCCTAAACACTCAAATATGCATTAGAAACCATGAAAACAGCTTAAATTCCCACCATTTTACAAGTCTTCCTTTAATTCTACATATGTACAAATACCTCTTTAGTTTTTTAGGACTGCCGAAGGGAAAAGAGAATTTATTTCCTAAATTTTCTCAACAGAATGGCCTCTTATAAGATCTTAAAAATATTTCAAAAAACAACAGTGGCATTGCATTGGAAAGTTCTGCAAAGAACATCAGTATATTATTTATTATTGTTATTTTTTGGGGTCTTTTATTCTCTAAACTTGCTAAAAGTGTCCTAAATGTACTTTCTTGGCAGTAATGACCTATCAAACTATTCCCAGACAAATTTTGGATGTGAAATAACAATGTGAGGCCTTCGTGAGGGGAAATGCTTGAATGTTAAAGTACAATTAACAGTCTAACCGAAGGGAAATGTTTCATGGGTGAAAATAAAACTTTGAGTGACCATTATTTGATTTGCTATGTATCTATGTAGTTTATACAACAGCAGCACCATTTGAGTTTTGTCGATAATTTAACCAAATTTTACCAAAATACAGATTGAATAAATATTCAAATAGATTGCAATTGACCACAATAAGACCAACTGTAGTTTAAATAAATGAAGTAGTAGTAACTATTGAATTAGAAAAAAAGGTTTTTTCAAAATGTAGTAAACCTGTGAAAAATGTTCATACTAAGTATTAAGTTAAACATAATTGAGATCAAACTGGCAAAAATTTCAACATTTTGACTTTTACCGACTTCACTATTGGATTAATTCAATAATTAAGTCACCTGTCTGATTATTATAGATTTTAGTATCGATATTAAAATGTTTATCGAAATCAACACAACATTACTACTTCAAACCCTGTAAAGTGACCGACCCCCAATGTTAATTCTATGCTCTTCTTATCCCCAACAGTTTCGATCAGCCAATAGACCCGGGGAGCATTCATTGATTGGACCTCTTGAGCAGGTGGGATGTTTTCTTCATGGTTTAACACATAATTGTCTGTTTGCTCTTTAACCAATCATAAATTCTGACTCATTTTAAGTTTTTCCTTTATTAGTTCTTTTTCTTTATTAGTTTCTTTTTCCTTCTTTTACATTCACCATTGGGTTGTTGGTATAGTGGTTTACTGTGATATGTAAACCAGGTTCTAAACTTGGACTCATCCTGTGGTTTTTGTCTAATCAATCAAAATTCTATATGTGTTGTATGCAAAGTTTTTTTTGTTTTTTTTGGGCACAGAGGGGTGCATTGTTATAAGCCAGCACTGGAATAAAGTGTTTTGGAAAAGGAAAGAAATGCTTCTGCACACTTGACTAGTGCCAGTGATTTCTTTAATTGGTATAGTATACATCCATTGAAAATCACAAACAGGCTGCAACTTGTTTTTTTTCCGTTCTATTTCTATTCTTTCTATTCTTTACTTTCTGTTTTGATCTTTCTTTCTCCTTTTCAATTCTGCAAGCTGCTGTTGTTCACTACAACCTTTTTATATAATTTCTTTATAGACCTTTTTTTTTGTGTGCAGGTCAACTAGAAACCTCTGTCCATGGAACTCATTTTTTAATGGTTTCAAAGTTCAGATACAATATATGTATACAGTTTGTGTGTGTGCATATAGTGAGACTGTATAGTGTACTGCATTGCGCAAAGAAGGGTATGGAAGGGGGGATACTATTAAGAGAGATTAAAGATTGATTAATTCCCAACCACTTTATCATATAAGTTATTAATCATATATGTAAAGAACAAAATAGAAAATTTGGGACTTCTCCAGCATTATGTGAAGTAAAACATGTTGTCAAGCTAATATTATGGCATTCTAATATTGATATACGGTCAGTGCCCATCGTAGAATTTCCAAAAAATAAGAAGGATCAGATTTATAAAATGATGAATGAAAACAGCATTAATGATTCTGCTATTTATCAACTATCATTTTCAAAAATATCCTTATCAGTTCTAAAAAGAGGCTAGTTTGTTTTGATTGCATAGAGGCCCTTTTCAGAAGAACAGTTCTTGTTTTCTTACACATTATACCATCCTTTGCATAGAGATCATGGGGCAAATTTACACTTAATTTTATCTGCTGAGATGAGGCATGCTGATTGGTCAGTTTCGCCGAACTAGAGGCAGCATTCGGCTTGCCCTCCATGTCCCATGCTAGTAAACAGTATACCTACAACAGTAACAATGCGTTTGACTACGGTGCACGTGGCTATACGTAACACTTCTACATACAACAGAGCCCTAGTTAAATACACTTGCGATATGAATACGGTCATAACTAACTTTACAAATTCATCTATTTGTGAAGCGAATATTGGAAGTCAAGTCAATTAGGACCAGATAGGCCGTGTATACTAACTTTATCGTCTCCACGCACATTTTCACCAAACTGGTGCACTAAGTACGAATGGCTTACAGGGTGTGCCAGTTCTGGAAGATTTATTGTTTTCCTTGTCTATTTGGGCAATCATTACCAGAAAAAGTTTGGGTGCAGCCTGGTGTCAGAACCCCCCTCCCCCCCCCCATGAGTGGGTCAGGAAATAAAGGAAAGGAGATTAGAACTTAGAAGGGAATTTTAATATAATGGATAAATTTTGAAATGGATGTAAAATGAAGTATAAAATGCTACTTTTCATGCGCACTCGTCGTAGATAGTTGTCTCATTATTACTTTCTATAGGACACCTTGAGTGGATTTATTGTTTTAGCAAATCGATTGGCTGTTAGTCGGAGTTTATTAGTAAAACAAAATCGTCAAAGTGTGATTTGTGTGGTCTGTTCAGTGTCCATCCAATGCTATTTGAAGATAGTAACATGCTTCATTCTAATGCCCACAATTTTTGTCAATCACTCAGAGCCCTATTCGGGCCCCTGGACCCCATGCTTTTCCGCTCCACTTCTGGCACCATTGGGTCATTCCAACCGCAAACTCAACTTGAAGAGCTTTCTTCCCGTCCACTTCTCCCCTTGCTTGCCTCTACTGCCCTCTTCTTCTTCTTCCTCTCCTACCCTTTCTCCTCTGACTCCTCTGTCTATCCATCACCTTCCATACTTTCCCCGTAAGTTCTGGGATTCCAGTTACTTGATATTTCAAATACCATAGTCCTTTTCTCATTTCTACGAGAGCTCAGTGATATACATCATCACATTGCCCGAAGATTTATTAACTATGGGAAGCAGTTGAATCAAGGTTATGATTGAACTTAAACCAAAAGGGAAGGAGTAGATCTTTTATAGCACACTAAAGCCACGATATGCTTTAAACTTCAAAAAGGGCCTTATCAATCGTCACCAGCAAAAGATTTTTCCCCCATTACATTAATTGAGCCGTTCTGAATGTCTCCATATCCAGCAAAAAAGTGGCCTAACATTTTACTAAAATGATTTTAGCAATGTTGAACATTTGTGCTGTAGATCACCTTTTGAGCTAGGTGGTTGGTCATCAGTCAGAATAGTGGTAGAATTATATACCTCTTGATCCAGTCAGTACCTTTCATTTATAAACTTTCAAGTTGATGAAACATACTGCAGTTAAACAAAAGTTAACAAAACTGTGTTTGATAAAAGTGATAGAACTGATGCAATCACATCATCTTCGCACACAAGAAAAAGTATGTATGACTCACATACTTTTGTCCTCCCTTCCATATCAAAGCTCAATAAACATCATCAGGTCAGGGCAGTTTCCTTTTTAGAGTTAATTCTCACATTCATGTTAGGATCCAGTCAACCAGAATGAAATAGAGATTGTATCAATTTCGAGCTTTATGCTCGTCTATAGACATATTGGCATCATACAAGTATTTATCAGGAGAAAGAAGTCTTTCATATCAATGCAGTTTGGAAGAATTGTACTTTTACTTATTAATGGAAATATTGTGCTTCATTCATTCATTTTTTTCAGAAAGATTTTATCTATTTTTTAATCCAAACTTGGTTTTAAAGCTGCTGTCAACAGTCAGTTGGTAAGTTTTTGGTAATTTTACCACAATTTTCAAAATAAGACTAAAATTAATCAAGCTGAGGAAGACACACCCTTTATGACCCCTTCAATGAACTGACTTCACACTATGCATAACTAATCCCAGGGAAGGGGCACAATTATAATCCTTGGGCATGGTCACAATTATAATGCCAGGAAATGGGCACAATTATAATGCCAGGGACTTGGCAGTTATAATCCCAGGAACTGGGCACAATCGGAATCCCGGGAAAGGGCACAATAAACTTTTCTTTTGAATTTTTCTTTGTGTTTTGGTTGAGTGGGCTTATGGATACGAAATAGTTCTATCATTTCCATCATGTTAACTACATTGTGCTGGTGTATATGACTTTGCCAGCATGTGATTTAAAAGTAATCTGTGGGCCATTTTGGAAGCAAGTCTGCATTTTTTTGGGGGGCTGGGCAGGGAGAAGGGACCCATACCCCTGCAATGCCCCTCGTGGCTACTCATCCATGTAATCAGGATATTGTAAGCGGCAAAATTCTTATTTGCTAATGCAAACTAACCATTCAAACTGACAAGACTTTTGCGACCTTGAATGACCATGTTATTATATATTGGTTACAAATTTCGTAAGGTCCGTTGGTGTTGAATTTCACTGTATGACTGTTCACCAGTAAAGCAGTGCTTTAGCAAGCTTACCAGAGTATTACTCAAATATAAGACTGCAGTACTTTAAGTGAATGTGATTTCAAACTTTGGACTCTTTTTCATGTTAATCACTGCATGTAAAAGGCAAAGTGGAAAGTTTCAAATTTCAATGTTTGCTTAATGAATGACAAATATATACAACTATCTTTTACACAAAAAAACTGGCTTACATCTTCTTTTTTGCTTCTGACAATTAATTATATTACTCAAACTATAAAAAATCTTTTTCCAGTCAAATCCAACCTGGATTATGAGCGTGCAATGTTTGCTATGAATGAAACAATTTATCTGTCAAAATACATTATAAAAAAAAAATCATGTTGATATGTCCAGCCCAGCAGGTCGGGGTGATGTCTCGCCATAATTTAACTGATGCATCCACATTCATGATACATTAAACCAACATTATAGAGATACATACCTTGAGAAAGGGTTTAAAAACAAGTTTTTTCTCAATATTAATTTGGATATGTTATGGTGATAATTGAGAAGGATGTATAATGTTGTATCTAAAATTCTTGTCGAAAGATTTTCTTAGTCGCATTAAATGTTTTCTATTTTAATTTTATTTTCAAGGAAACCATCAAAGTAGGTTGATTAAGTTCCTTGTCCGAGGAAAGTTTTACACTTATCACCCCCTGATCACGCCCTATGTGGATCTCTGCATCCTCCTATCTATCCCATCCCCTCCTCCCATCCACACCCTCCCATCCCCCACCCAACCAGCAAACCCCTCTCATTATTTATCCAGTTTGTCATCCTTAGTACAATGTGCATTCAAAGGAGTACTTTGATTGAATTGTATCATCTGATTATGGAAAGATTAGGACCCCTTATAATCTTCATTTGCTGTTTGTCATGCCCCCACTATGTCGTTATATTTCATCTTAAATGTAAGTTGCGAAACGTAGGATGTCTTGAGCTCATGTTTCTTTAACAAAGTTTGGCAAACGCGGCCTTGGCTGAGACAGCTGGGGATCTGGTGACTACCTGCATGTTGGTCTAAATTTACCCCCAGCCCATTAAATGGCTTTATTGATTGTTCTATTGGAAACAATATGAAAGTTTAAGCATGCATGCTAATATATCACTAAACCTTAATTTTGAAAAGTACCGTTCCCCAGTGGTTCTTAATTTCCAAGTTATTTCTAGACATTCAGAAGTGGTAACTAATAGACACTGAAATGTCTCAGTGAGGAAAAAAAGGAGTTTAGGGCTAATTAAAATGTTGGACCATGGGTGACCATTATTTGACCGATTCTAGCATATTTGAGGACTATCACCATCAAAGTTAACATGAATAGAAACTATTTAGTTTACTTGATTATATATAACAAACGATTATAAGTTGGTAGACCTTTCAAATAACACATCAATGCTTAGCCTAAACACGCAAACTTTGTGCATAGATTATAGACTTGCATACTTTTGTTTACAATCAATAGAGGGTGCTGGCATATAGTTTCTAGCTGGTTCCGTGTAACTTGTGACAAGCTGTGCAGTTTCAAAATGCAGGTTACAGTGAGTTTATCATTATAGTAGTATATATACAATTTTGTTTGTTGTTCTTAATGGAGAGATCTTTTGAAATGTTTCAAAAAGTTTGAAGTCAAACTAATTGCTTAAAGCATCTTTAACTTCTGTTCTATAAGGAACTCTTTTCGTTCAGCTGTATGCAAGTTCGTCAGACGTATTCGCATGGATGGTATTACCTTGATTCAGAGATGTGTGAACACTACAGCTTATGCACATTAGGGTCGATAATGACAGCGCCCTCTTACGTAACGCCCCAGGAGAACCCTATTAATTGTCCTTAACTGTTGAGGTTAACTGCGATAGGTTAACTTCATTTGCCTCGTTTAGTAGATAAAAGAACTTCATAAACACTCATAAATACTCATAGTGGTAGAAAACATTACCCAGAGAACTTAAGTGAATCTGGTGAAAAGTGGGCTACGATTGTTGCCAGGCAACCAGGTACTTTAAATCAATATGTTGAATCTGAGGTATTGTTCCATTCTTCTATAAAATTCACTAAAAGGTCCATATTGCGTTTATCTGGAAATTTTAGCAATTGCATTGTCACATACGACATATCAGCAACAAAGAGAGATTACTGTGATAGAATTTTTCCTCTTTTTTTGGGGTAAAAATTGACAATTAACAATTATGCATGCACACCACACCTTTCTTATTCATTTTATAAAATCAACCAATCAAATCATCTCTATCAAGTGACGTCAGACAATAACAAACCAAGTGTTTCGCTCATTTTATACTTACATTGATGTACTAGGCCTACACTACTAGATGAAACTTAGCCATGCGTGTTTGCAATTTCCTTTACATGTAACGATAACTGCCGATCATAGCCTCCCAAAAAGAAGAAATATAAACTATTAATAGACGTATACAAATAATCGTAACGCGTATTGAAGCTTTCTTTAACACGAATGAGGTAGCTAGCCTTATGCAGGCAAATCATAGGTACATTATTTGCAGCCTGTATGTACTATTAACGAGTAACGTTAGTTGGTGTATTAGACGATCGTGAAACGAATCAATCATGGCAAATGCGAGGAGTGTAAATACCAATAAATAATTGACTAGACTGACGCTATAGTCCTAAGGCATAAGGCCTTTCATAGAATCCATGGTATGTTCCAAAAATTTCGCTACCTGTTCTCAAAATTCAAGTCAACGTGTTGTTCAAATTGACCAATCAGTGTCCATGTGGACATTTTCTGTCACGTCCGATTTGTGATTGACAACACGTTATAGCATCATCAGTCATCGCCGACTTTGAGCTTGGATTTTCCGTAAACTAATGATGGTTTTAGGCATGATTTCTTTGTTTATATTGTAAATTTTGTACAGTTAAGATTCATTTTTACATTTTATGGGTTTAATTTTTCATCCGAAAGCGGGTAAGTGTTGCAAAATAAAACAGATTTTCTACGCCATGTGCAAGCTCATTTTATGACGTTCCTATAGGACTACAATGCACTGTACTGTGTACATATATTTATATATATATATATATAT
>JAAAKB020253634.1:0-10688 GCA_010014835.2 Apostichopus leukothele | reverse complement strand
TTTGCCTGGACGTCCTTCTCCTTGCTGCTGCTGCCGTAGACCACCAGTGGATCTATGTCCAGCCTTGGCGGCCTCCTCCACTGGATGAAAAAAAAGGTGGAACAGACGAGTCATACATTTTGTCGGCCGAATGCAGATGGACGCTACTCAAGATATTTAAAGTCTATCGCGAGTGCCCATCGATCGGCATAAATATAGATATGGTCCGTATCTTGCATAAAATATATATGGTCCGTTTCTTGCATAAAATATATATGGTCCGCATAAGTGTGATGGCAGAGACTGGACACCTTCCTAACAAATGTCAACACTTGTGCTAGACCCGCATATAAAGCCATTTAAGATGTACCATGGCTGAGCCTAATTTACATATAAACTTATGAATTTATTAACTGCATGCTACATGTTGGTAAGACTACATACTTTGTGGTATCGATACGGAAAAATATATGAATATTAGTTGGCTGAAAATGGAGTCATGTTGTGGAACATGTGCTGGTTGCATAATATGTTCTTAAAGACGCACAACACAACACGGTATCGGACGGAAATCAGTTTCTTCGTCTTCGTTCATGAGCAGGACAGACTATGCAAGCTTGCTAAGTTTACAGTCAAAATTCCAAGCAGTACTAAATAGGTTACGATACTCCAAACCTGCCAGTTCCGCAAACGAGGCAACGGCTAGTGCCACGTTAGGCTAGAACACTATGCAGTGACACAGCAAAAAAACCTGTACATAACAAACAGTCGCTTAACGGTGTTTCGGCTAGGCTAGAACACTATGCAGCAACACAGCAATAAACCTGTACATAACAAACAGTTGCTGAACTGTCATTAGGCTAGGCTAGAACACTATGCAACAACACAACAATAACCTGTACATAACAAACAGTTGCTTAACTGTCTTTCAGCTAGGCGAATCTTACCGGAATGGTCTCGTAGGTGGTCTTGCCTCCGTTTCCACCTTCCTCCTCTTCGGTCCGGTTGGCTTTCATGGCGTTAGCGATCGTTTGCCTCTCATTTCTCATCTCATTCTGGGCAGCATCCCGGAAGTCCTTTGGTCTATTCACGTTTTCTGTGGTAGCGACAGAAACCGTGGGAAACCCACATTATAGTGAAATCATACTACCTACATATATTTAAAAATATACAGCATCAGAAGAGAAAATTAACCCCAGGGAACCTACTTCTCCCAAAGACAAGCATCTACAACCCATTCTACCCTTGTCGATGTTTCAAAGGTCCAATATTTATTCCTCCCTTTTCCCTTTAGCCAGTGGTGTGCACAGGTTTTCCAAGGTCGAGTGAGGGGGAAGGGGATAAATGTGAGAAGGATTGCATAAAGGCGGAGTTGTGGCCCTTGGATGACTCCTCACCCAGAAAATGGTGCATTCTGAGGTATATTTAGACTAAAAATCAGGTCCATAAATTAGCTCTAAATGCAAGGTTGTGCTAATAAAATACTCTTCACATTTTGTGTGAGGTTGCAAACGGGGGTGTACACTATAGCATTTGTTCAAATTCTTCCCTATCTGAAAATTTTCTTCTGAGGATGGAAGGTGGGGAGGCCATGGCCCCCTTGACCACTACCCCCCCGCCTTGTGCACGCCACTACCTTCTACATCCCCACACCCTCCTTCGTCTTTACATGACCAAAGAACTGTGAGACGACAGAATATAGGTGAAAGCTTGTGGAAGAAAAAGTCAAATAAAAAAAGAAAGAAAGAAAATAATGAAGCAAGAGAAAAGAAGCCTACCTCTTTCATTTTCATCCAATTCAAAGAAACAGACGTCCACCAGGTCCCCGTCTTCCTTCCACGTGACGGTTTTCTTCTTTCTCGACGGAAGGATCTTCAGATTACTTTTACTTTGTGTCTTCGTCTTGTCGTCATCTTTGTCGTCCATCTTGTCGTCCTCGTTGCTAGCAGGGACGACTTCCCCAAAGACGCTGTTGTCGTCCTTGCCTTCCTCCGGCTCCGCATTGGAGTAGAAATTGACTGCAGAGGCCAATCGAGAAGTCATAAAATTATAAAATTCTTGGCAGTACTCCAAAAATCACTCTTTTCATAGCATCAAATCATTTTGTTTTGGTAGTTTCTATGCAAGCCAACAATATTTAGCACCAGAGTTGTACAGAGTTGTACTTGAGTATTATATATGACAGGGTTTTAGAAATGGCTTTCTACACTCTGAGGAAACCTGAATCAGTATCACTAACTCCGCATTAACTTGTCAGGAAGTACTACAGTGAAGTGAATAATCTATGACATTTATCTCAGCAATGATAGCATTCAATAAAACCATTAGTCTCTCATTAATCCACTAAATTAAGAGTCAATGATGTAACATGAACTTTCAACCACTGAGAATGTCATTTTAAATATAGTTTATCAACACTATTGTTTTATTTAATTTTAGCATAAAAGCAAAACAATTTGCAAATCTTTGCGAGTGAATTCAACGTAACAAGTCCCACATTTGGAGAGTTAGTTCTCCAGTTGGGATCAATTCCAGTTTTTCTTCCTATGAAAAGGTGCTTGTCAGAAGCAATGTATACACTTAAATGATGAACCCGAGGCTCGTTATCCAGAGGTCACTCACTGATAGGACACTTTCTTTCTCTTCAACATTATTTTCTGTTTTCATCTGCAAACCGAGCCATCCACGACCGGATTACAAATTTGTTTGATAATTTCTTATTTAGTTCTTAATTTAATTTTTTTACTGCCAGAGAAAACAATTTGTACAATAACAGAGAGTATAAAGAAACAGAAGGGACACTCACATTTTGGTGGATCTGTTTTGTTATCCTGTAGAATGAAATAAAACACATATGTCAAAGAGTGCGCCCATTTAGATATTTTTAATTGTGTTAAAATCAGGGCAGGCAATGACAAAAAAACAGACATCCGTCCAAAGCACATAAAAGCCTGCAGCTACTTTATCAGATTTGCAACAACTAAAAAACTATTTTTTTAACGAAATTGATCAACGTAGAGAAATCTCTACCTACAGTAAAAGATGTAGAATGCTCTCTGTATTCAATCAAAGTTTTGGATATTACCTCTGGAGTTGAACTTGGAGACTTTTCAGACTTGGTTCCATCTGGCCTTCCTTTGCTATTAGCTGACTGTTCCTATGTAGGTAAAAATCATAGACCATGTTTACTGGTTGTCTTCTTTAACATTTAAGGATGATGTTTCCTAAACAAAGGGTTACTGCTAGAATATAATTTTGAGGGGGAACGGGTAATTAGTGCAACACACACAATAATGTGAAACCGAGTCCCATATAAAGAATGCATCATTTGATCACATTTATTGGGGGCGGGCACTACCTTAATAGGGCACTATGGAAATTTGTCGCTAAAGCA
The DNA here is from genome assembly GCA_010014835.2 of Apostichopus leukothele. NCBI lineage: Eukaryota > Metazoa > Echinodermata > Holothuroidea > Aspidochirotida > Stichopodidae > Apostichopus > Apostichopus leukothele. Next base: position 7,315 of record JAAAKB020253634.1, on the reverse strand, counting down.
TTCACGGATTTCAATCTGCGCTCCATTTTTATCAGAAGAGACCTTTATTCTTAATCCTCCATCTACATCCATCAACAAATTTTCTTCAGTGCCTGGTAAAGGAGATGAAAGTTGGGGGTGGGGGGGGGGGGGTTTGGGGAGGAGTAGGTGTCACTACACTTGTTACTGCTGCAGTAGATTTCTTGACTCTGATGATGGAAGGTGAGGGGGATGATGGGGGGTGAGGGAGATGATGGGAGGGGTGAGGGAGAAGATGGAGGGGTGAGGGTATGATGCTGAGGTAAGGTGACAATGGTGGGAAAAAACCACATCTTATTTTTAGCTGTCTTTGGTAGGTTTCTTGACTCTCATACTAACATGTGCTTGAAGTATCTACTATCTAGTAAAAAAGTCAAAACTGGAAGGGGCATGGGTGCTGGAGAGAGCGGAGTAGGGTTCAATAAACGCACCTTTGCTGCTGCTTTGGTCAGTTTCTTGACCTTCTTCCGTACAGGTGCTACCGGTGCATTCAGAGCTTCTAAGAATCCAGAGCTTTCTTGAACTGAAAAATGAAAAGAATATCCAAATGTGGTCATCTTTCTTTGAGAAACTTATTGATCAAACGTTCACAGGCCAGATACTGATATGATACTGTTGCCCTTATTACAGGCTTCAAACTGAATCTTTCGTTTCTCCTTAAGCCATACAGGGGGAAGGGGGGAGGGGGCTCACAATGTCTCACCCCAGAGGCACATTTAACAGATAATCAAAAGACTATTCACTGGCTTTCCAAGCACTCCAAAAAGAATTACCGCAGACAAAATCTGTCAGGTTGCCAATGGATACAAAGCACAAATTATACATCAACAAACGATGCCTACATCTGGTGGTAAAGATTCCTATTTTTTTACCAGATAACGATTTAAAAAAGACAAAATGGACAAAAAAGCTTTAAATCTTACGTCTGGGTTTAGGTGGGATGATTTTCACTCTGATACCGGTCGACGTTCTCCTCTCCTCTATTTTATCCTCTTTCTTGATCCTCTTCTCTGGCGGAGTTAACGTCTTACTGAGGAGAGGACTAACGGATGCGGCGAGAGACAGAGAGAGAGAAGAGAGAGGGAAACAAGAAGATGCAGTGAGCAAGGTTTATGCAGTGCTCTGTGTTTCAAGATGAGATATCAACAATTTGCCACTCTGATCATCAACGTATATAACACATGGAATGGTTAATTTGGTTCCCCTATATGGAAGCATAGCAACCATTCCTCAACAGCTCGTTATTTGGAATTCTGAACGGCTTAATGTACCGTAGATTTACTAAATTCTGTTTCACAGTTGACAAACCTCCGCATTTTGCGGTTCCGGTCAAAATTCTAGAAAGAATGTAAGTAACAGAGTAGGTTTCCATGGGATCTTATCGTTCTTATCACGGTTGAGTAATGGTTTGAGTAAGGAACGGTTTTAACGGTTGGACTGTTTGAGTAAGGAACTGAGCAAGGAGGTAAGCGTCTACTAATATTGTCTAACTAATATAGTGAAACAGTTCTCCTTTGGTAATTTCATAGGTGTAATAAGACAACCTCTGGTCTATTTTAATATCTCTAAAGTCAACTCACCCTTCTCTCTTCCCTGCCGGTGATGACTTCACTTCAGGCTTTGGGATGATTTTGTCTCCCTTCTTCTTGATCTTGACTGGTGGAAGTTTTGCATCTGACTCGAGACCTGCAATGAAAAGATGTGGTAATATTCAATGACGACACAAAAGAAATGATACATCTCTTGGATATGAGAAATAACTACAATATCATCATAAATTCTTGTTTACAACACCAGTTATCAACAAAAGCATCATTTGTTGCACCCAATCGTTTTCTTCTTAGTCTTTTAAATTAACAGCTGCTGGAGTTGACAATAATATGGCTTCTCAGAAAGATTGCTGTTCAACCACCATGATGTCTCTTACAGCTTTTAACATCAGGCAGACAATAGCCAAGGCCTTCAACAAAGCATATATAAAGCTAGTCTTGTCTAATTTGCATATGCAAATCAGGGCTGCCGTTCAGAGCCTGTTGGCAACCAATACAGCAGCCACAGATCACCTACCAGTCTCGTTCTTATATCTTTTGGTGACAGGAACAAGTCATATCCGACTGCATCAAAGGATTAACAAAAGCGAAGCTCACCTGTCGACCTGAATTTTGCGAATGCCGGCCCGGATCTCGTCTTTGCTCTGGAGGGTCTCTTCTCTTTCTCGCCTTCCTTCTCGTTTTCTTTCTTCGCATCTGCTTTCTTGTTATTTTCTTGAGAATTTTTCGCATCTTTCACAGCCTGTTCCGTCTTCCCGTCCTCTTGAGAAGGTGGTTTCTTATCGTCCTCTGAGGGACTAGTCCTACCACCGCTATTAACTGTTTCTTCCTTCTCCTCCGTTTTTATCGTCGTCTTACCATCTACCTCTTTCTCTTCCGGAGTTCTTTTATCATTTACGTCTTTAGACTCCTCTAGAGTTTTTTTATCGTCGACAACTTTCTTGTCGACTTCTTTATCTCCCGTTTCGTCATCTTTCTTCTCCTTTGGTGAATCCTCTTTTTCAATGACAGCTTTCTTGAGCTTCTTCTTCTTCGATACGGCTGGCTTCTCGACTATCGGAGGAAGAGATGATACTTTTAGGAGCGTCTACATTCGTTACTCTGCCAAATTGTCCCTTAAATCTTTCTATTGGTACGATCAATTAGGAGTTCTAAGCCACCAACCCAACATGACCAAATTCTATTTGTATTCTATTTCTATTGTATATTTGTATATATTTGTATTATATATTATATATTTGTATTATATATTTGTATATTTGTATTCTATAAAATTCTATTTTATGATGACCAATGCCATCAGAAACAACCTTTTATAGGAGACACAAGCCAAACCATTCCTAGCATTTAAAGACACTAAAAATTGGGAAGAAATGGGAACTGAAACTAAAGAAAAATAATAACGACCAATTATGGAATGAAACCATAGATTGCTCACAGATTTTCATTCAGCTGGCGGTAAAATCCTTTACGGGGTATCTCACCTTAGATACTATTTCAGGCTTCAGTAATGCTTGGTTGATATGGCAAATATATCGCTAAAGGTGTGAAAAAGGCTAATTTGTGCATCTCAAACACAGCTGAAGTATGATATTAATCCTTAACAACTGCAGCAGCTACACATCAACTAACAAGTTCTATATTGCTTCCACATCACTTGGGAATTAATTGGCAACTGTTCCTAATATTTTATGGTTATTAATATATATTTATTAGTTAAATTATTGTAAGATAATAGTGTATTTGTTAAGAGAGATGACATGACTTCGGCAAAGCTAAACTGTGCTTCAGTACGAGGAATTCGTTTATCGACAGTGATCGTGAGAACTCTGAACAAATTGTGTATCATCATTAGCACAGTTCACAAGATCTGACCGAGATCATATTGGGTCATTGTTCGGTAAATTTCTTAATACATCTATCCATTATTTTTAGAAGAAAACTGCTCACTTTCATAATGGGGCCACACATACTACTTAACACCTGTTCGGCTTCACAGCTACGGTTCTTTAAATTTTCATGTAGTCAGGGTCCTCTTCATTTACATATGGAATTTAAAGTCCTGTTAACACCCATGAAATATTATAACCATTCTGACACAAAGGTATTTAATAGAGCACAAATGAAGACTACTCACCCACTGGGCCGCTGCCTCTAATGACTGTCATCCACGAGTCGACTAATTCCGTGGAACAGGCCTTCAACCCTGAACGAAACGGAAACGAGATGGAGGAAAATAAGGAGAGGAACATGAGAAAAGGCATCAAAATAAGGAAATTTAAGGGTTAAATAGACCAGTATCGACTAAATGAAAGCATATTAAAGAAGGCTGAACTCTGGAGAAAGAGGTACATGTTGGCGACCATTGAAGATTCTGACTTCAAATGTTCTTTGGAAACGCATCTCATGTGGACCTCATTTTAGCTTAAATGTCTTTATTGTATCGAATATCAGTAGGATATCACCGCACGTTCCTCTTCTTCTCCATCTAGTCATTTAACTTAATTCAAGTCAGGATTTTAAAAACCTGCAATACTGATGCAAAATATTTGATATTTTACTAAATGATATATGTGATTGCTAGAGACTCCTAGCGTGAATGTATTTTAACGGAGAAATCGTCCACAAAAGGAAAACTCTCATGCATCTTGCTACTGTTCCCTCTTTCCTTTCAGCTGCCTTCCCAATTTCCCATCAAAGCTCACACTCAACACATCCCATTCCCTCTGCAACCCGTTCTCATAACAACTCCCCATCATTTTTTTATGCAAAACCGTAACTGGGTTGATATAACAAATTCCCTTTCACAGGGAGATGCCATATTTCCTCATCAGAGGACAGCAACACCTTTGGTTTAAAACTTAATCAAATCAAGGTCAAAAGTACACTCTGTGTACATTACAGGGTTGTAGACAAGACACTTCAGTGTATCAATGTTGCGTCCAGTCATTGCCAGTGACTTTCCTGACTCGTGTCGAGCCATGGACTCGCGCCGCTGCATTTTCTCTGTCGGGATAAGACTTAGAAATCTTCTTTGAGTCACTTGACTTGCACTTTTAGTGACTCGAGTCATGACTCGTTACAACACTGGTGACTCGTTACAACACCGGTGACTCACAATAGACCTTCTATTTATGAGATACTGAGATGATATTTTCTGGTAGGCATTATCAACAGAGAAAATATTTAATGGTAAATAAAAGAATTGAACATAAACTTACTGTCATTAGTGTCTCCCTTGCTGAACTGTTTGATAATTTTAGCTGTATTAGTCTGTAATGGGAAGCAGAAGTAGAGGAAGGTTCCAAGTTGAAAAGTTCATTTCAAATTTTTTTCTTTTCATTTGGTTAATAGCATTTTATGAAACAATATTTGTTTGTAGGGTTTAAGATAGCTTTGGCAAGCTAAACTGTGCTTCAGTACGAGGAATTCGTTTATCGACAGTGTTCGTGAGAACTCTGAACAAATTGTGTATCATCATTAGCACAGTTCACAAAATCTGACAGATATCATATTAGGTCCCTGCTGTCCAGAGGGGCAGGTAGGACATAACACAATGTAAGTGATAATAATAACAGAAAGCGGAGGGTGGTTAAGTTGCTGTTCTGCTATCAAAATGGGACCATCTTCTGTCACACAAATTTTCATTTCTTTGGCCATAATTTGTACTCAATAACAGAAATTAACATGAGCTGACCTCATACATTACATGCCAGAGCAACACTGCATACAGACCTGTGCACAGTTTCATAGAGTTGCTTGGTCTACAATTTGTGCTAGATACCAAACAAAAACTGGGAAATGCATGTATTTCCCATCTGTCCACGAAAAGTTGAGCCTTATAAATAAATTTACAAGCAAATATCTTTGCTTCCTTTGGTAATCACATAAAACTAGAATATTCCCAAATTTTGTAAAAAGCGGAAGTTACAGAATTTCTCCCCTCACCCTCCGCCACTTTGTTCTTGACATCACAAAACAGAAAAGAGTGTTGAGTAGTTTAGCAGTCTCATGAATATGGAGCAGGTTGCTTTCATGCACATTCATGAATATTCATAGTTCTGACCTTTTTCAAGATTTCAACAGACACCGGTAGCACCTTAAACAGCTTGATCAGCTCCAGGATAAACGGATGGTTTTCGTTATCTTTGGCCTCCTGGAGCCAAATATTTAATATTTCCCATCCTCCTGCGTCTACAAATCTACAAATGAGGAGACAGAGAAGCAACAGCATGGTTAATATTGCTGTGTGGTTCCATCAAGAATCATGCTATTACATATAAAACAGTCTAAACAAAGCTCAAGCTACATGGATAAACAAAAAACTTATCAGGGAGTAACTTATTGGGTATCCCATCGCCAAATGTGCTACGCAGTATGTGCAAATTTCGATACAAGTGAAAAGTTGTATAGGTATTTTTTTTACACAGGATACACAGGATAGCATTTTATATGAGACAGGAGTTCAGAACATTCAAAACAGCTACTCACAATTTGAATGCTACATTATTCCCAGCTTAAAACATTAAATGACAAGTCAAGGCAAAATTTCAGGGTTGAAATGTCATTGCATACAAAGTACTAAAAAAATTGAATGAAGTTTGATGGCTCTTTAGCTATTCTTATTTGAAGGGTATTCACCTTTAAAATATGCTAAAATGTCTGGAATATTCCTTTAAGGCTAAATCAATGGTGAAATTGACTTTTCTGTCCAGTCATAATTTCTTATGTTAATAAATGTTTATGTATGTTCTATTAGTCTAATAGTTCGTCCAAGGGGAAAGGGGAACAAGGGGAAGGAGGGGGAAGAAGCAGATGGAATGTAGAGTTTTTCAGAGAGAAAGCATCGCTAGGCCAAGCTAAACTGTGCTTCAGTACGAGGAATTCGTTTATCGTCAGTGATCGTAAGAACTCTGAACAAATTGTGTATCATCATTAGCACAGTTCACAAAATCTGACTGAGATCATATTGGGTCCCTGCTGTCCAGAGGGGCAGGCAGGACGTAAGACAATGTAAGTGAGGACATTAATAGAAGCACATGGAGGGTAGTTATGTATGCTGTCCTGCTGTCAAATGGGACCACCTTTTATTTCTGCCATAATTTGCACTGAAAAGCAGACCTCATACCTTACATGCAAGGTCAATACTGCATACAGACCTGTGCACAGTTTTATAGAGTTGCTTGGTCTACAATTTGTGCTAGCTTAAACAACTGAGAAATGTATGCTTCCCACCTATCAAATTTAATATTTCCAAGAACCCTCAACACTGTCCCAGAAATTTTCAGTTTGTTTATTTGCAGTGCTTCGAAGTTCGAAATTATATCCAGAAGTCTAACATAAAAGTAAGAACGTTATAACGAATCACAGAATTGGACGTAAAACTATTTCAGACTCACTTATTTAGGATCGTCTTTTCTGAGGTGGCTCGTAAAATGTTGACGTAGATACATCGACTGACTAACTTTCTGGCAGCTTTCATCAAACTGGAAAGAAAATAACAAATAAAAAAGAAATTAAATCGTGAATGTGGGAATTCGAAGCAGAGCAATAGTTCTTCTACTAACTCTTTCAAATATTTATCGAACAGAAATGTAGAGTGTTCAACATGTAAAGACATCTTATCTTTCTCACTCAAACACAGGTCATTCAATGGCCTTAGTAAAAGGGGAGATGTGGAGTTGGGGGGGGGGGGGGGGGCATAAGGCCCCTAAGATATGCCCCAGGCCCACCCAAAACAATTTCAA
>JAAAKB020253623.1:0-10688 GCA_010014835.2 Apostichopus leukothele | reverse complement strand
AACATATACTTCACATGATTTGTCTGACTTACACAAGAGAAGGAAGTTAACAGAACAGCACAAGACTGATATATTTCTATACATATCCAGGCATGGAGAAAAATTGCTTAAGATGTGGGCTTAACGACTTTCTCATTTCATTTATTCATTCCAGTATAAATCTAAAATGACTGGGAATGGCTACCCCCTGGCTGATGACTCACCCCAAGTATATCCCTGATGGCAAGTTTATCGATCACAATAGGCATCTCAGGTGGCATTTCAATTAAGGCATCTTCAGTTGGTTGTTGAGGTGCTGCAACCTCCTTCTTCTCCTCCTCCTTCTCCTCAGATGGTGGGGCTATACTCTTTTGGCGAGACTGGTGTTCTGCTACCTTCACTGCGACGGCTCGACAGACCGATCCAAGCTTTCTCTCCAGAGCACGAACTCCAGATTCACGGGTGTACCTTGCAACTTTGGAGAGAGAAAGCATAAAAAAGAAGACGAAATATGTTAAGCTGTTAGATAAAGATCAAGCATAATGTATAAACAAACTTGAATTCCTAAATGATAATCTGTCTCACCTCAAATAGGCATTTCATATGCTTTTGTTTTTAAATATTTATATAAGCTCTTAATACTGCCAGGAGAAAATATAGCTAATTGGAAATAAGGTAGTTTTGATTTTGGCATACTGCAATTGCTAGTAACATGAAGTAATATTGAATGGTAACATGTGTCCAAGTAACGTGAATGGACATTCAGTACCAGATCAGTAATATTGATTGCAAAACAAAGTGAGCATCACTATTCCAACTACATCTCTTCCAGTTGAGACTATCATGTCTTTGGTCAAAATCTAAGGTAAGAAATCAATCAAGTTGGATCAGAAAACGACACATTGACAAACACAGCAGATAACAGACACCACACGTGCATGTAATACAAACATGAGCTAAAGTTCCGATCCTGAAGAACGATACTCTATTTTAATCTTTGACATGATACTCACTGATGAGTTTAATCCCATCCTCGGTAAACTGGAGCTGTTCTTCTGTTAAACCGTGTTCCTTGAGTTGTTTGCTGACCAGATGATGCAATGCAATCTCTGCTTTCTCCTCTTGAGTGTAACCAGGGACATGAATGATCTCCATCCTGTCCAGCAGGGGTGTGGGAATCGTGGCAGCACTGTTAGCTGTTGCTATGAAGAGGACTTGTGACAAGTCGAAAGGCACATTTAGGTAACTATGGTCTGTTTAAGGAAACTTCAAAATATGGTTCTAACAAGTAAATGACAATTATGTAAAAGCTTGAGGGCCTGATGTTTTCATGTTAGTAAGATCACTTTGCAAATGGTAGAATGATGACTTGAACAACTGCAGCTAAGAAGAGCAAATTTCGCCAAGCTTGGAAACTTTCATGATAGCATTCAGTCAGCCAAGTTGGTTTGAAACAGGTTTATTAGCCACACATACATTCTAGGAAAGCTCACATAGCACCTTACTTGCACCTCATCTTTAAAGTTGATACAGTGAACTATTGGATGTTGTTTGTTATTTTATTACACACTTTAGATGAGAACTCTTGAAACAGTTCCACATTTTAGCCAGATAGAGGTTCAACATTATGATTCCCAGATGCTAAGTCTCATTACTTCTAGTGCAATAGCTTTTATCTACTTAACAGTAACTCCGGTGAAAAGTAGTCTGTATGGCATAAAGGCCATCAAATGGAACTAAACAAGGTTGTATCTATGCTGTACTGAAAGGACAAAGTTCAAGTTATGCACCAATGACCATTGGAATTTATATGGCCAAAATATTAAAGGGGAACTCTATAATACCAAGTCATAAACAGTGTAATGTGATGACAATGTTGTAAAAAGTCATGACACCAGTCACCCCTTCTGTCACCCCAAAACTGAAAAACATGGGTATATTTGTGACTGTTTCCCATTTAATGTCAAATTATTAAGTGCCTTGCTACAACTCTGTGTGATGAAAGGATACTGGTCAGTGAAGGTAAAATTTTGTTCAGGGTCCAAGACTTCCAGCAGGGCAGCTGCAGGATCTCCATGAAGTCCTTTACCCTGTAATGGCGGAAGAAAAGAAGACTAAAAAATACATCTCCATCTTATGAAGTTAACTATTGTCTACCAGATCTGGGAATACCAACTCTCTGTCTTGAACTATTTATTAACCAATTTAACAATCCCATACAGAGAAAATTGACACTTAATAATAACAATAATAATGTAGTGAGAATGTAATGTAATAAGATGTAAAGTATGGTTATAATTGTCTTTAAGAGACTAACAGTTTACAAAATGCAATAACTCATCTTTAGTATAAAAACGATATCCACTGTAAACTTCACCATGTATTAGTTCTGACTGGGAAAGGAACAATCTTCTTTTGTAGTTTTCAAATGAAGGCAAGTACTTCACAGATGTAAAAAAATTAATGAAGTCTGAAACTGCAGTCATATTAAATTCACGTACTAAATTATCACAAATAAAAAAATGTCTGTGACAGTTCCGATGTTCAACTTCACATTTCAATCTTCATGACTTATATAATGGACTAGCTGCTTGATAATGAGGTAAACAGTCCAACAATTAAACTCAATTAAACACACAAGCACAAAGAGAGTCAAGGCATTAAGTGATCATGTTGTTTTAATGGAGGCTTTACCAGTTTATCAATCTCATCTAGAAGAAAGACAGGGTTGTTAACTCCAGCAGTTCTTAGTCCATTAATGATTCTTCCTGGCATAGAGCCGATGTACGTTCGTCGATGGCCTCGTATATCTGATTGGTCATAGCAGCCACCCAATGAAATCCTGCGATATGAATGAAATTAAACGTAATTCAATCCAGAACAAAAGAACAAAAGGGAAAGTAACAATTTAAAATGACTTATTAAGGAAATAATTTAATTCCATGCATATGGTTAATTTCCTACTTGCCTCGGTATGAAATTTATGCACCATTAATCACCAATATCTACCCATTGTTCATCTTAATGTCTACTGTTAGTCTGTTGTCCTATTCTATTTACTTCTATCTATATTTTCTAATTCAAGTCATTTTCTTTAAGCAATGTTCATCACCCTGTCCATTTGTTTATACAACATCAACATTTCTGAGTTTCTAATTGCTTCCTCAAGATTACACTACAAGAAACTAAATATTGACATAAAAATTTTATGGCCATATTTAGAGGTTTTTGTCTTCTGTAACTTGACTTATAAATATATCTTTAAACAACCAGATAACAGGGCTGAATGAGCTGGGAAGTTATGGAATCCTTCATCTAACTTAAGTAGTCTGGGAGGTACTTGCATTCTTGTAGTATTCATCTCTGATAGAATACTATATGGAAAAACTTAAATATGTAATATTTGTATCTGTGCCTCAGGAAAGATGCTACACAGAAGACACAAACCAGCTGTTATCTTCAAGACACAACAGTACCAGCCACAACAGTACCAGCCACAACAGTACCAGCCACAACAGTACCAGCCACAACAGTACCAGCCACAACAGTACCTGCCACAACAGTACCAGCCACAACAGTACCTGTAAAACTTCCTGCCCAGTGTCTGGGCGATGGATCTGCCAACACTGGTCTTGCCAACACCAGGAGGACCAATGAAGCACAGAATGGGTCCTTTCAGACTGTTTTTGATCTGACGAACAGCTAAGTATTCAATCACTCTCTTTTTCAACTTGTCCAAACCATAGTGATCCGCGTCTAGGTCAACCCTGATGAGGAATAACGAACAAACTAAAAACACATCCATATTTTTTTGATTTAACGTTAGTCAGATCTGACATAAAAATTCATCACTATCAGCTGAAGGTGAAGTATACAGCTTACCAACCTTCTAAGATCTTGAATCTAGACTGATTGAAATGAAAGTATTTTAAGGAGAGTTCAAGGCAGTTTAATTACCTTGCTTTAGTAATGTCCAGAGTATCATCAGACTCCTTAGACCAGGGTAGATCGGCCATTAGCTCCAAGTAATTGCGAGTCATCGCATACTCTGGCATAGCAGCTGGCATTTTCTTGAGTCTCTTCAGTTCTTTCTCACAAGCTTTAGCAGCATGTTCAGGCATTCCGGCAACTCTACACAGAAAAAACCAATCTGATTAAAGTAACCGCAGGCTTAAGTGTTTGTGAGAGAGAACAGCTCATTGAGAAGGCCTCGCATCATACGATACAATCTATAAAAACTCTCTCAAATCACAGTCCAAAAAATTAAAATGTGATCATAAAGCATATAATAACAAGGCAGATGATTAAAAAGCTACATTTGAATTATCTATGTGGAAGGTTATAAAGTAGATACTTCAAATGGTCACAAATGTATAGACCTGAGTATGCAGATAGTGAGACTTTTTAATTCTTTCAGAATTCTGTTATTTTCATCTGTATTTGGTGTAAGTAGGAACAGAATCAAAATAAAAAGTTTTTTTCTTTGTTCCAATCTTTTTCCTTTCCTCCTATCATCAAACGAGCATTAATTTGATATCTGATAAGAAGCATTGACAAAATTTGTTTCATGTTCTGAAACCGGTAGAGGTCTTCTCTTATAAATGAGTGCGACAAAACCACATCTGCATATAAGGACTACCATTATCATCACCATTATTATCACATACTTGATTTTTCCCTCCAGTTCGGAAATTTCATCTCCATCTGAGTCCCGGTCCCTTCTCTCTGAATCTCGGCTTCTGAATCTCGGAGGTTTCAAGATGATTGCATCCTTCTCTTTCAATCCAGGCGGTAGGACGGATCTGTCTCCACCTTTCTTGGCTTCTTTCAAAAGTCGTAGTCCTTCGAGCTGTCTCAAAAGCAGAGGGAGTGCTTTCTGAAACCTCTCCTCTATATCGACGGCATCTAAGACCTACTCAGAGTTGAGAAAAAAAGAAAATATTAATGACAGCTAAAGGAAAAGGCCAAAACATATCCCAACCTTGACTGTTTTTGCAAGCTTCATAACAAAACAAAAATAAAAACATGAATTACTTTCACTGACTGACAAAAGACATCATGTGAGGGCTGCATGTTGCATCATAAGTTTTACATCTATATTCAAGACCTTGGCAATTTTATTCCTCCCTTCTTCTGAAAGTTAACAAGTTCTTTTAATCCAGCCATTCAAAGAATATCTTTGGAAATACAAAGTTCACTGTATAAAACAGTGAAGAATATCTGCAAATATCACTGTACACACAGTGATTGTAAGAGCTAGGAACACATTCCATATTATACTGTTGACCTTGTGAGCTGTTCTAGCATGCAATTTCAATACTTTGATGATTACCATGGTTACCATTACTGTCTGCTCAGCTGTCAGATACAATATAACTAAGAACAACCTAATCGATTTTCCACATGTAATATACTACAGTCTAATTGCAAACCAAATACTACAATACACTCTCAGGACTTGCCTGCAACTTTTCATCGTAAGAGGCTTTGACGATGGACGCAAAAATATCTGGTAATCTTGTGAGAGGTAACTTCTCCATTACTTTCTGCAAAAGATAAACCAGAAAGCCAAGGGCTGAGCAATTTCTTGCTGAAACAGCAATTTCAAATCTACCTTGGACGAAGAACTATCAAGGTTTGGCCAACACTGACAACTGTGAAATTTGTTTAATGTGATTTTCACACTTTCATCTACTATCCTTACTTGTCACTAAACTAGTTTTTTGTGCTCACCTAAGGTGGGTTTCATTTTCCTATACCATATAATATACTATAGAGTTCAACATAGTCCAACTATTGTCATACCTGTTGTTTGTGCTCACCTAAGGTGGGTTTCATTTCCTATACCATATAATGTACTATAGCTAGTTCCACATAGTCCAACTATTGTCATACCTGTTGTTTGTACCCACCTAAGGTGGGTTTCATTTCCTATACCATATAATATACTATAGTTTTTCCACATAGTCCAACTATTGTCATACCTGTTGTTTGTTGTCATACAGTACCTGTACAAGTTTGCATGTGTGTACAAAGTCCACAAATACACACACATACATGTTTACACATCAACGTGTGTGCATTCACGAATATACCTGTACACAGGTTTCATTTGCCTGCTGTCAGGAATCAAACATCTCCCAGCATATGGCTTTTATTTCTTTGATTTACAGTAAGGCACTATCTGCTCTTTCTCTATGAAAATACTTGCTGTTTCTGTTCAGAGTATTTAACATTATGAAATATGACCTGGAATCTGACATCATATATAATGATCCATTTTACATAAAGAAGTGACAGTGGGGAAGGGAATCCATGTTCGCGGAATTTTATCAGTTTTAGAAGAATGCATAATTTTCTTCAACCTTTCCTTCACGGAAATGTCAAAACGTTCTGCTAATTGAACAGCTGTTGTTCTGAGAGGGATGACATTATGAATATATTCATAACATCAATAAACCACATCATACCTTTAATTTGCCAACAATTGGCACAGAGACATCTAACATTTCCAACAACTGGTTGGCATGGAGACGGAAAGTTTCAGCAACATTCACACTGGACATATCCTCTGTGGTTAAGGAGAAGCAAATAAAGATTCTTGGTATCATATAAGCAGATGAAGATATTTCAAAATAGAATAAAGCTAAAGCCTTGTGTTCAAAACATTAAAAAAAAAAACTTCACTTGTTCAAATTTGGCACCACCATCCCCAAGGGAAAACCCACTATCTTAGAGCCCACCCGTGGACTGAGCTGTCTCCAGGAATGAACTCAACTTTCAAGTACTGGACGAGGAGGAATACATTCTTTTGAGAGAACAAGTTTCCTGTGCAGAAGCAACTGTGTATTCTACAGTATAACTACTCAAGATGCATGTATGTTTGTAATTTATAAACAGTGTTTCTGAATCTTACACATCAACCAGATATTAAGAAAAACCCAAATACACCAAGTAGTGACAATGCTTGCTTTGAATAAATGTAAGGTAGGCCTGTCATTCCTAAAATAGTTTTCTAAGTGCTTAAAACACCAATTTTCCATAGAGATCTACACTGTCTTGTATTCACCAAACAAAAGTCTTTGAAGTTAATACTGTGAACTTCACAAGCCTGCAAACTTTGTCTCAACTGCAAAGTTCTGCATTCATTTTACTGTGATTTGGGTGGACTAAAGAAACAGATTGAGGAGGGACCTTATCTTTCTCATTTAAGCTTGAGTGAGGGGACTGAATTCAACACATGTGTTGTGTCAAACAAATCCTTCAGATGTTTCATTGGGACAGTACAGTCTTCATTTCTACAATAACATAAAACATGAATAATTAATCAGGTTACCTTCTCCGTCTCCTGGCACCTTGTCCAGTTGAGTAATTCTTGCCATTGCGTAAGGGTCTTCCTGCAAGAGTTTATCTACTTTGAAGCGGCAGAGACCAGTAACTAGTAGCGTGTATGCAGGTTTTGGCCAATTGGTGCCTGTTACCTGGACTACTACAGCTGCAGTACCGATATCATGAATTTCACTCAGGTCATCTTTCTAAATATTAAAAACAAACAGATCAGTGATTTATGGCTGAGAGCAACGAATGAACCAAATTTACATGAGTATTACTCAAAGTAAGTTTACTGTAATCAATTTTGAAGACACTCTCCTAAAATTTTGGCTGTTTGAATGAATACCTAATAGCAATAAACTGCAGTAGTTGCTGGCATAACGTAGTTCGCATTACATGCAACTACAATGTTTCAAGTTTCAACCAAATTTGTCCTCTCCTGAACTTTGACATGTACTGTACACTAAAAGTAATAGGATATATACTGTACTTCCTTTGTACACAATACAGGAAAGATGCACTTGTATGCTATCTATGAGACCCTTGCAAGTTGTACTTCTTTCAAGTATCATGTTTACAAAGGTGTTAACATGTTTGAACTTCTGCTGAACTTTGGCCTTCATCGTAAACTTAGCTTTCATCTACTTGAGGGCCAAAGTATATAAGATGCACCCAGGGTTTCCTCCTTTGCTCTAATAATATTCCAAGTGCAGTAGACCTCAAATGACCTTTATAGTGGTTCACGTTCAACTTCTATCAGAATTTTTCATGTAAGTATCATATAAGAAAAAAGGGACATCATCATTTCTATTGTCATCAATACCAAGACATAAGTTGATTTTCTCCTTCCACTTAAGAAAGAGGAGTCTCAACTCACAACGCTTGGTTTAATAAATGAATGACAATTTTGGTCCACAAATACTTTTACTCACCTCACACCTGGCCCTTCTAGGGATTACACCAATGACTGTACTGCTCAGTGTGTTATGCCTCAAGATATGGGTCTTCACCATGACCATACTACAAGCAAAGGAAATTAACGAATAGAACTAACAGAACATAGTTTGTTGCTGTTGTAATAATCAGAATCTCTTTCCAGCTGGGGAGAGGGTGAGGGGGGTACTATCACAGACCTGTAGTGTTTCAACCAAAGTAGGATGGAAACTTCAATATTAGTGATATAGCTCATACAGCTTAAATACTTTTGGTTCTCTCAACATGTTAAGTAATCTTAATGACAAATTTACATATAATTTGTTCAGTATTGCAATGCTCATCGCAATGCAATATGGACAATACTAATATACACAATTTACGTAAACACTGTTAATTCATAATTTTCACCAAGTTTTTGGTCTTTGCTGAACACTTCTAAATGTTTCTGTCATGAAGCAAAATCCCTAAATTAATATTGCAGAAAGGAGCACTACTGAGGTCGGGTTAGTAATAATGTTTTTAGTAATGTTACATATACTGTAACCTTCATGTAGAACTAATTCATGTTTGGCCTTCTTGGTACATTACAGCTGCATCCTGGCATGGGAACTACATGTGTATAGCCTTATATGAATGTTAGACCTAGGCTAGCCATCTTGACTTCTTCCCAGTGACTAACTTTGCTTTTTTTCGAACATCCTTATTGATCAACTTGACGAATTGGTGATAGAGCTTCGACCTAAGCCTATAACGTTGTAGTTGTAGGGTATATGAATGTAAATCATATTATTAAGTACTGTATGCATACTGGGTAGATGGGAAAGCCATTGCCAAAACCTTATCCAGGTTAGGCTATTGTTTATTATAACTATACCTATGATACTGGGTAGATATAGCAAGTCATTGTAAGTAATACTATTACTAAGAATCTGAATGGGTTAAGTCAGCAAAAATCCTACTGAGGACATAAACGCCAACCGAGCGCTACAAAGTATAAGTAAGAGTTATAAGTTATTAGATAATAAAACTAAGGCTATGTAATTCTAACTAATTTACGTAAGTACATTGTACTCTATTTGTAATCTCTACATATATGCCATCTGCCTCTGTGACAGATGAGAGTAATAAGCATACACTGCAATGGTGTGAAGTTTTTCTTGACTTGTTTCTACAAAGTTACACTACAGTAGCCCCTGGCCTATGTTCTAAAAGGTTAGTATTGTTCAGTTCTCGCACTTACTTTTTGGGGTTATTTACAGGAACTCGCATCGAAGAACCCGGTAACAGGACACCGTCTGCAATAATTAACAGAGGCAGGTTTCTAGGTATCGCCATTTTCATCCTACCGGTACCAACCAGCTTTACAATGACAGCAAAACAGTGATCACGTTTTCAGAGCAGAGAAGTCTGATGGCTCCTAAGATAATCTTGACGTTAGTCTGATCCGTCACACTCAGTCAGAGATCCTTGTAAACTCTGATTTTATGTGTAGTAAACTAGTACTATTACTACTATAGTACAGCTGGTGGTTTCAGTTACGTAAATACAGATGGATAATGGATGGTCCGTTTCATATGTACGTGAATTGGAGCACTCTAAGCAGCGATGTGTGTATGATATCGCAATTAGCGTTATACGGGCAACTGAAACTTCATAGTAAACACAGTTGACAGCACGCTTGTATGTTTGTCTTTGCTGTACTTTAATCCCCTATCTAGGGTGACTGGGGTGAAAGTTCAAAACAACATCCATTGCGCAATGATATGACAACAGATCGATAAGACCAAGGGATTTGGAGGTTAGCTCAACTGCGAAAAAGGTAATCAAATTCTAAGTGTACCATTTAGCTGAGTAAAAAGAAGGATCGGGAGGTAATGAAGTCCACCCATAGGAATTCTATGAGTCAACCTCAATAACAGTGGTCAATAATGCCATGGAGTACTAGCAGTGTCCCCGAAAATGAGTTACATCTTCCCAAAGGTAACGAAGCTTGAAATTTCATTGATGACAGGGGAACTGTGGTTGGGAACTCATACCATGGTGAATATTTTGCATTAGGCTTCATTGATTCATTGTTCGGCGTTTAATATTAGGGGCTTTTGACAGGGGTTCCCCACCATATAATTTGTTAAGGCAATGGTATTGTTTGATGCATGGCCCTGATGGACTTTGCTTAAACTGGAATTATCAAATTATCTGCACCGTATAAAATATTAGATTGTAAAGAATAGGCCGCGACTGAGCCATTAAAGGCATCGCCACATAAGGACTAACGCAGTTCGTTGGTCCTTATATGTGGATACTCTGATATCGCCTCAAAAGGACTAACGATCTGCGTTAGTCCTTATGTGGCGACATGCGAGATCCCCACATAAGGACTTGTGAATATTGTCGGTATTGGCGGTCATTATGTGGCAGTGTTAGGATCGCATGATAAGTAA
>JAAAKB020253612.1:0-10688 GCA_010014835.2 Apostichopus leukothele | reverse complement strand
GGATAATAATATGGTGCTGCCCCACCCATAATTGACAGTGGGTGCATCATCAACAATTTGGTTCAGATAATGTTAATAATTTGTTTCAAATTATCTAAAGTAGCACATGCACAACGAGGTTTCAATATTGATGATATCTGTGTGAAATAGCCGCCACCCAACCTGCGCACCACCACTTCGCTTTAGATCAATAGCTGAAGAAACTGAAATAGACTCGTCATCCTGCGTCGAAGATAGAAATCGTATCGATAACATTTGCGAGAATAAGAACAACGATTTATTGCCTTTGCTACTGACCCAGTTCATTATTAATATTTCAGTATTATTTCATGACAGTAAATTTACGAAATTTAAACTTGCAACATGGGTCTGTTACTAAAGAAACTACCAACCTGTGCCTAGCTCCTGAATAGATACAGTACTGTCTTCGAGATTGGATGGCAAAATTTATAGACGAATGAACCATGATCAGGAAGGTGGTAATTAATTTCCATTGTCACTGGTTGTGGTTACTGCCGAGGGATGAGAAGTAGTGCAGTCCTTGCCTTTATTCATTTCATACCACCAGCCAAGAATCAGAGGAAGACTAATGAAGCATACGACAGCATCAAACACGAAAAGAAGTGGGGTGGATCCAAATAGATCATGAATGGCTCCTAGAAACAAACAATGTAAAGAATTATATATGTAAATCTCCATTTTGTCACAGTTACCGAATTGAAAGTTAAGAACTTGAATGAATATGTAATCTTATGCATATCAATATATAGATACCTATAATTCGAAGAGAGTCCACGTACCAGATAATCTACTTCTCGACCAGTTTCGTTCTTCTGGGACTCACCATGCGAATGTGTACAGTAATACTAGTAAAAGGCAAGTCCCCATTGACGGTCCGTAACCGACTCTGCCAGCATAGCGATTTGAAATGTTATTTGATTAAAGTACCCTCTCGGACTGCAATACTGTCGTTATGCGTAAACTATGTTTAATTAGAATGCGCGATATTTACTCCGTCGATTAGATTGTGGGTCTATATTACGTCATCGAAAAGAAGTTAGTATGGTATTGCAAGACTTCCTGTAAAATTTTCGACCACATAGTCCGGTTGCGAAGTTTAGTAATGGTATGTATAGCAATGGAGTATTGTCATTTGTTTGTCATTGTTAACTCGATATTTGGTCGAAGTGTCAACCGAAACGACTTATAACTTTGGCAAGTCTGACAATCAGGGCTGGTCTCCACGACGTATTATAGACCCAAAAATTACCTACATAAACACAGAATCTACCTTTGAAATCGGGGAGATGCTTTCCTAAAAACATCGTATTGTTTCATCATACTTCTCATACTTACCGGAAGCAAATCCTCCAAATTGTACACCGAGCCCATCACAGATGTTTGAAAGGACTATAGCTTGTTGAAAATGTCTACTACACACCGCTGTGGGCAAAAGGCCAACCATGACGCTATTGATAACGCCCAGACAGAAGCCGCTTACAAACGTCAAAACAATCAGCATATATTGACTACTAGACAAAGCGCAACCCAGTAGAGAAATGCCGTTTATAAAACTTGGTACAAACCATCTAGTTATTGAATTTATTTGATGAAACAACACTACCACTGCTACTTTCCCGAAGAAACCTCCCATGCCTCCGGAAGTCGAGAGCAAAACAGCTTGGTCAGTTTCAAGACCAGCTGATGTTCCTAGAGATACCAGGAAAAATGCCCAAGAAATGAAGACATAGCATGTTAAAAGCTCTACAATGCAGTATATTGCAAAAATTGGATGGTGAATGAGGGAATCGCACCAAAAGAAATACGAGGAGATGACTCCTGAGTTGGACGATGTCTTTTCCACAGGAAGTTGATATCGCCTTTCATTTTCAGAAGGGTTTGTTTTAGTACCATTCTGAATGTCCCGAGGTTCTCGAAAAGCGACGCCACATGCCACTAGATTCCAAAGAACAGCTCCAAATAAGACAAGTGATATTTGTTGACCAAAATGGTCTCTGAAATATTGGAGAAGAAGAGGAAGTAAAGCCAATACAATATAGTTGAAGGTCAATGAGACAGAAATCATCAACGGATATTCTTCCTTGAAATGGTCTTTAACCAAAATATAGGCTGTCATACTCATTAGACCAAATCCGATTCCTATCAAAGATAAACAAAAATCAGGGTTACACTGCATGGTAGGCATATATTATAAGACACACGGTTAGAGCCCTAAGCCCAGGCCTTACTCTATAAGCCTATTGTCAAATACGATTTCCACTCTAAAAAATCAAATAGGTTGATGAACACAAAATTGGGTAAATGTTAACCCCTCATTGCGACACAAAACTGTTGGATAACCCGCTATTGTGTTGTTGTGCCGGATTTACATTTACCCACTAATTTGGTTACTTTTACACAACTTAAGCGTGAAATAACTCTTTCTTGTGGTGCTGTATGGGATTTACATTTACCACTACTTGGGGTGCTTTTACACTAGATTCGGATCAGATCTCGACGTCAGGACCTGATCCTGTCGTCAGGAGCACGACTGTAGTGTTAACACAGTTCAAATCCGGATCTGTTCCTCTTACTTTGATGCTGGCAGAGACCAGGATCTGATCCGGACATCGAGATTAATTTTGAATGTAAACATTCCGCATCGACAGTGACTCGAGATATCCGGTGACCGCATTACGTCACATGCATTCTCGTTTGAAATTCCAGTCCTGTATAATGCATGTGCTAATTACAACGTAGATTGAGTGCGTTTGGGCCGTACATAGCGTAGTATTGTCACCCTCACGCCATGCAACAATGGCAACGAAAGTTTTGGAGTATGCGTACTACGCGTTCCGCGGCTGCGCATGACACAATTCCAATGAGATTTTTTTAACCAACATCCTGTGAAAAGCGGGGGAGTATCAGACCACGACTCAGGTGTAAACGCGTCCGGATCAATTCATAAGTTTAACCCATGGAGATATGATCGTCTGATAACATCAGGGGATCTAATCCGGATCTAGTGTAAAAGCGGCCTTGGTTACTTTTACACAATGTACATTACGGTCAAGCTTGCCTATAGAAAAACAGTCCTCAAATTCACTAGAGCATAAATAACGTGTTACTTGATAGCATAAACTATCCCATGTACTGCCATTAGGCTTCATCCTTGAGCACACCTAATTAATTGACCAGCCACCATATGATTGTAAACATGCACAAGTGTTGTATTGGCCAGCACTACTTTTCTGTGTGAAGACAAATTTGGCTTGATCAATGAAATAGTACATTGTGTTTAATTATGAATTTGTGCACATGATGGTTCAGTATGGCTAGTATTACCAAATCGAGTATATATTCAATCTCCCCTGTTGTTGGCCAGGACTCCGGTGGTATTTGCTATGCAAGGACGATCGTACTTAATGTTGTTGTGAAATTACCCTTAATTGTGTTGCTGTGCGGGATATACATTTACCTGCTATTTGTTAACTTTTAAACAATTAATTAAGGTGTGAAATTACTCTTTACTGTGTTGTTGTACGAGACTAACACTTACCACTACTTGTTTACTTTCACACAATGTAGGTGTGAAATTACCCTTATTGCGTTGCTGTGTGGGATATACTTTTAGACACTCGTTGGCTTACTATTACACTAAATATATAGACGTAGAATTACTACCTTCCGTGTTGCTGTGTAGTATTTACACTTTGAAACCTTTCGTTGATTCTTTGGCATACTGATCACTTTGGAACAGTTGCTGTAAATTTACAGAATGATTATGTTTATGAGCTACACAACACAATTTGGTTTTGTTGTACAAAGTCCAAGTTACTCAGTATTAATATAATGGGTATGAAACTTCACTGATAAAACATGTAGAAACATTAAATGCATTCTTTAAAAACATGAACTTTGTGAAAACTTCATTCCATGAACGTGTGATAAGAATAATCAGTTCACATTAGCTGACTTTTAACTGAACACATCAGTTCACTTTTAACTGAACACATATACAACTCACAGGATGTTACCGAAGTTTTCATCAATCTCTATTATAGATTACCGCAAGACTGCGTCTGTCCTTTCAGCCTTTGGCAATTCACTGGC
Source organism: Apostichopus leukothele (assembly GCA_010014835.2). Taxonomy (NCBI): domain Eukaryota; kingdom Metazoa; phylum Echinodermata; class Holothuroidea; order Aspidochirotida; family Stichopodidae; genus Apostichopus; species Apostichopus leukothele. The sequence continues at coordinate 6,575 of JAAAKB020253612.1, read as the reverse complement.
AGTGACACATGCAGGCAGGCCATAGCATATAGCCACAAGTGAACTAGTACTGAATGTTACTGGTATAACTATAACGTAATCGTTTTAGGAAAGCTCAAGGAGTAACTAGGCACAGCATATAGGCTATATCCAATTACTAGGATAGGAAAGTAGAATTCAACTAAAGTAATGGTGATAACAAACTTTTTTGGACTGAGATGACAGTCTGCTATTGCTGTTTGTCTCTATAGGCATAACTGCTAATAAAGAAATTGCTAATTATATTGCAACTAAGAGTCCTTGTACCTTCTAAGCAAATGACGATGAAAATTAAATGTTTGTGGTAAATTTATGCATCCTTTTTGATATGTGAGTCACCATGCATCACCGAAAGCATCTGCGAGTTACAATATGGAGAATAATTTATAAAAAAGGAAAGCAATATATTATTACAGAAGAAAGAGACTACTTGTAAGTAGACAAGAATGTACTGTGGCAGACTGCTAAAAATGCTGCAATACACGTTGATGGGCCTACATCTATGATGGTGCCTTGTTTTATTGTAACTTTAATATTCTGCAATAACTTTAAATAAAGTTGAAACTTCGAAGTTCGAGCAGGCCTACAAATGCAAAATGAACTGCGTACTAATGTATCGACATCTGCACGTTGTAGGTACAGGGAGTTTTGATGAGTTGATCGTGGTGAAATTTCTGCAAGATCAAAGCATGGGGAAGCACGAGGGCGGTTGAAAGAGTTCCAGGGCGGTGAAAGTCGGTTGAAGGAGGGGCAGGGTGGGCGAAATGAGGGGCGGACCGAACGCCCCTGTAAAAAAATGGGTCATACAATAAACGCAGTTGGTGTTAAATCGCGACGCAAAATGTTTCTCTAGTAACATTACTGTCACTCGTATTACTTTGCTTTCCAACATTCACCAAATATACAGCCAGGCTTGCAATGAGCGGCTCGATTAAATCAGTTGAAATGTGCAGTATTTTTATGCTGGCATTGTCTATACGCTCTATTTACTTCATCTCGAAAATTCACGGCATATGCACACACTACTTAATGGGTTCAATTAAATCAGTTGAAAAGTACGGTATTGTTATGCTGACATTGTCTAGATGCTCGTTTTACTTGATTTCGACCTTGATGTGCCAATACACTGCCATGCATATTAAGTTTTATTGGTTGTAAAGCTACCCATAAATTCGCGTAGATTTTCCCCTTTAATTAGCCATTATAAGTTGTAATATTATATATTTGAAAAGTAATAAACACAACGGTGATAACCTAAACACGTGGATAATAAATTTAGCACACTATTGGTCTATATTTCACATAGTTTTACCTTCAACTCTACAAAATTATTTTCCTTAGTTTCGAATAAACGATTTAAATATAATTTCTATGTAAATTATGCGAGGACAAGAAAAAAACATGTTTCCATCTCCATATCTGGGGTTATACTCTGGAACTCATTAGATATTATAATTAAGTCAACCTTGAACTCTTTTAATAATAGATCCAAAAATATATATTGTCAACTTTTTATGCCAAAACAAATTTCTTACTTCCAATTTTTACTGTATTGATTTGCGACAAATTCATTTATTTTATATTATTTTTTATTATCATTTTTTTTTTTAGTTTTCTTTCCTTTCACCAATTTCTCTCCAGTATATGTATATATTTATTATATTCAAATGGGAAATACATTCTATAAGCATTGCGCTTCTTTTTCTCCTTTTCTATGCATTTGTATAGCTTAAATATTGTATATAAATTATCATGATGCATGTTTTTTTTTTTGTACCTGTCTCTCTAGATTGTATTGTATATCAAAATATTCGTTTATAAATTGTTAAACATTAATATACTGTACACAACTGCTGGAAATAAATTGTTGTCATTCTCATATTTCCACAATAATGTATAAACTATTACTATTTAACAGTTTAATAGAACAAAAACTGTTAGCAAGCTGGTTATCCACTGAAGAGCCTTTGTAAGGACCGTGTTAAAGTAAGTGGGCCTGACATTTCGATCCTAGCAGGATCTTCTTCCGTTTATGTCTAGCGCATGCTCCGTTAAACTCCTTGCCGTCCTCTTTTCTGGTGGCACTACATTGGTGACATCTTCTTCGTTTGTACCAGTGATGAAGATAGCCTGCTCACCTTCATTAAACACATCAATTCCTTCCACAACACCATTCAAGTCACCTCTGATTACTCTCACCAACAGGTTAATTTCCTCGATGTGACTGTTCGCAAGGAACACGGCTCTCTCTCTCTCTCTCTCTCCACTGACGTATACACAAAGCCCACAGAAACACACCAGTATATACTCTTTTCTAACTGCCATCGCGCCACTGTCAGTCTGGAATTGCCTCCTTTTCAGCAAATCACCACTATCAACCACAACATTCTCCTTACTTCAGATAGACTTCAAAATGTCGTCCCTGAAAACCCACCATTGCCTACAGACGTCCGCGCAACCTACGGAACCTTGTGTGTGCTGGTGTTCCACCTCTCACTTCCAACTTCCTATACAGCCATTCAGCATGGTACTTTCTAAGTTGATCGTACTTCGAGATGCCTCGTCTGCAGCCAACACATTGTTGAAGCCAATTTCATCACCAGCCACAGTATCCACCTCACATACAAGACTAAGGTCACATCCCTTGTACAACCTCTTATGTCATCTATCTGATCTATTGTAGAGTTTGCGGCATCCAGTGTGTTGGTGGAACCAAAACCACAGTCAAGAAGCGGTTTTATGGCAATAAATCCACACTCAACACCATGAAGACTGAGACCCCGGTTGGAGAAAACTTTAACCTTCCCAAACATACCATCAATGACATGTCCCTACAGGGGATTGAATCCTTAGGTAGCCGTCCTGACCTAGTACGATTCAACAGAGAGAGAGAGAATGTGGATGAAACGCCTTGGCACCATTCAACCTCATGGGCTCAACATTCAGGAAGGACATGACTAACCTTTCTTCTGCCCCCTCCCCGTCTCCATCTCCACTTGTTTCCCTTCTGTCACCCCTCTTCTACTAGCTCTCTTCCATCTCTTTTCGCCACACTTTCCTATCTTTGTCCTTCTTCAGTTAATTTCCTACGTCTTCCCTTAATCTTCTCTTTGTCCATTTACAGTTTATCTCCACCTCTCCTCTGCCCTCTTTTGGTTTCTTTCTTCTCTCTACTCTTTGTCAACTAATCCTCTTACATCAATTTCTTTTGTGGTCACCCTACTCTTTAATCTATCTGGATTCTGTGCTTGTAATTTGTCCCTGGCTTGTAGTTTCTGTTACTTGTCATTCAGCCTCAGATGAAGATCCTGCTAGGATCGAAACGTGAGGCCTACTTACTTTTACACATTTTAAAGTTTACACAGAGCGGGAAGATTTACCCATTTAACAATATCGATTTACACTCATAAATGTGTAGCAATACCCTTGAATGTCAATTTTACACAGTGTACGAACGCAAACCGTTGGTACAATTACCCATTTGAAAGTGTTTCGCCAAAAGTTTGTGCACAAGTTACTCTTACGTAGGGAATCTTGTAGTATGTGGTGGGTTATTTTAAAATTTTCTTTGTAAAAGTATATGTTCGTTGCTGATATACCCGAATGCAGGGCCCAAATACCCTATCTCGAGTTTCCAGGCCCTTACGTTAAGGTATACGTTCCAGGCGAGGAGACGGCCACAAATTGCACTTAGTCGTTCATGGACATTCCATATATTCCAGTTCCGTTCCATCACCAATATGTACTGCATGGTTATGGTACTCTAGTTTTTGAAAATGTTGTGTAATTTCAGAAGAAGCACAGTGCCATGTATATAGTTTAACAATGTGCGATTTTTGGTTGAATTCACCGTCTTATTGTTTATCGTTCAGTTTTTGCAAAACTACGTACCTCACCTTATATGTTCAAAACTAGCACAACTATTTGTTCAAACTAAATGTTCAAACCGATGTTTTCAAAACTACTGTGGCTGTTGGTTCAAATCTATCGTTAGAGTTAATCTGCAGTGTCGGTCTCTGATGTTTTCATTTGGTCTTCGGCATGACAATATGTTTAGCCGTCGGCATACCAATATAAAAAGAATGACACGCTCATTTATCATAGTTATATCATACTATACCGCTCTGAAACACAAGTTGACATTCAACATACCAGTAAATCTCTCCTTTTTGTTTGCTATATTTATAGATATTTATAGAACGTTTTAGCTCTCGGTATTCGTAATCGCCAACAAAAGTACACTACCATTTCAATGTTACCCTGACTATCGATTGAAGTTTCGTACTGTCTACATACTACGGAACGCAATCTTTCAACATGTTCTGAACATGTTGGTATAAATTCTGCAATTGTGAAACGAATGACAACGCCGATAAACGTCTGTAGGTTCAAACAAAACCTTATGCGTTTCTCAGATTTAGTAGAACTGTTTATATAATTCTTGACATTCTGAAGTTGAGTTGTAACATATGTTGATGTTATTTCTGCTATACTGATATTGAAACAAATATGTTGATGTTAACGTTAGAATGATGATGTTAACTAGTTATTTTCTGACATTTGACCGGTACTGATGTTTTTTCTTTTCTGTAACAATATTAAACAAATAGCGGTCCGTAGTCTGTCAGTGATTTACTGATGGTATATTATTCTTTACATACTCACCAGATACGACGAATGCCAGTAAGAGTTGCCAAGGAGATCTTACAAAGATACCACAATAAATGTATGATAATCCTGTCAAGATACCTCCACATATCGCAGTTGGCCTCTTCCCAAATGTACCGTACTCGCGAGGGACGTTGTAACAGGAGCTAGAAAGAGAGAAGCAAAGAGTGTGACAGGGGCGTCAATCCCAAATGAATAGTGGCGGAGGGGCTAAAGGACTGAACATGGATAAAACTGAAGGAGTGTGCGCCGTGTCGCAAAGCCTTTATAAGGTGGGGTCCAGGGGCCCGCCTTAGGGCCCCTGATGGGGTCCAAGGAAAAAGCCCCGGCTAGGTCCAAGGGGGGGGGGGACTCACATCTAGAAATCTTCAAGTTTACTTCTGTTTGGTCCTTGATATGATATGCCAGTCATAAATATATTTTAACAAAAGTCACATCTGACAAGTGAATAGACTTAAATCAAGAAAGACTTATCTATTTAACATCCGGATGTAACTTAGGACCTTTATCATGTTTAATAAAATGGAAACTTAACCAAAAATGGAAACATTCTTAAACATTGCACACAAGAACAAAATCATCTTGTTATACATATATCTACAACATGAACACATGTTGTATCATATAAGTACATGAATAAAAGCGCTACTGGGTTCACGTAGGTTAAATCTTAGGAGCTCTCAGATCTACGATTATTGTTATTCTAACAAAACTCGTGAAACCAAACCAAACGCACGGTAATTGCATCTGCGATCGTCAAAAAATATACCTGTGATGAGTGAATTTTTTGGACGCCATGCCATCAATACGTGCCTAGAATCTTGAGGTAGCACACTTCTGACTAATGAAATCAGAAGAAATTGTAAGAACATTTCGCTAAGACCAACTGAAATAGCCCATACTGTCCAGTCGTTCGCATTATCGTAGGCCTTCATTTATTTAGGAAGTGGAAATGTCAGGGGGGAGCAGAAAGTGGGGGTGTGCCCACTGCCCCCCCCCCGCCCCAGGCTTGTGGCATCAAATAAAGGAAAAGTCCTTGTAGCGTCTCACAGCTCGTAATGAATTGTGTCACAATATTTCACTCATTCAAGATTCGGAGTACCTTTATACCCTAAATAGTGCAAAGAAGAATATGGAACAGAAAAAAATAAATCATTCTTACTTTTTCTCGCGCTTGATTTCAACACGTGCATGCACGTTGTTTTCCTTGCCATCACCCAACAGACTAAGTTTGACAAAGATAACAATAAAATGTCGACAAAAGCACAACAATTCTTTTTCTTCAATACTGACCCATTATGTATGCTAATCCATTTTGTAACGAGAAGATCCAAGCAACAGTGGCATGTGTGGTCGATAGCCGAAGAACCATTTCATCGAGCAAAACTCCATTCGACTTTAAGCATCCGGATACGAGAAACGAACGAGCACAGCAGGCCACTAACACGATCCACTTATCCATTGTATCTTTCGATAATGTTAACGGAGAACTCAGCATTGTGATGACTTTATTCACTCTCATGCGTTGTGCGTATACTATGTGTATGTTATGTTATCAAATATTGTTGAAAGCTTCGCTGTAACACGGGAAAATGATTTCACTCTACGCATGTACAAAGCTCTTTTCAAGGTCACGTGACAACTCCACCCATGTATGTTGCAGATACTGGTCATCAGCATTAATATTGCTAGATGGTCAAATAATAATGTCTTATATTATGTAATAATATTGTTCAGTGAAGACTAAGTATAAGACTAATAAAGTCAAATAATCAGTGGCGTAGGAAAGTACTTTTGAGTGGGGGGCTGAATACTGATGGCCGACCTGGGGGAGGGGTCTTTTTTTGGATTTTTTTTGCATTTCCAGGTGGCCTCAGATGCAATTTGGT
>JAAAKB020253602.1:0-10689 GCA_010014835.2 Apostichopus leukothele | reverse complement strand
CAGTTACAGAGTTGTTGACAATTGACAATTCATAATCATGGACGTTAAATATGAATGTAAGAGACTGACTTCGGTCAACTTGCGGCTTTGATAAGCCAATGAGGCTTCTTCACGAACCTGCTTGCAGGAGGATCTAGTATACATACATACATATATTGTTGGTTATGTACACAAGATATCACAAGATATGCTGAAATGAAAATCTGTCATATCATTGGAAATGTCAAAACCTTGCATCTAAATGTAACTTGAGTCCTTTCATTTCAGCACTGCTCATCCATTATAAGGTACAGTATTAATGATTATATTAACTAAGAACACAAACCTGATCAAGTTTGTCAATAATCGACAAAGAGTAAACGCTTTGCCTAAACATGAAATTTTGTATCAGTCTGTACATCAATGCTGCTGTGACTATAATGTTGTTTGGCAATCTTGTCAGCCGCAAAATTACTAGAGCTTGAACATGATAACATACATACTGAGAGACAGTCTTACGTGAAGTGAGCTGGAAGGATTGTCAAAGTTTGATCGATTAGCTGTTTCATAATTCCAACGGCAGGTGCCAAATATGAAATTACAGGTAAGACAGGCAGCTCCATGCAACACGTAGATGAATCTCAGACCACTGTATAGATGGAGCTCCAACCACCGTATAGATGGAGCTCCAACTACTGCATAGATGGAGCCCCAACCACTGGATAGATGTAGTCCCACCACTGCATAGATGGAGCTCCAACCACCATATAGACAGAGCCCCAACTACTGCATAGACGGAGCCCCAACCACTGCATAGATGTAGTCCCACCACTGCATAGATGGAGCTGCAACTACGCAACCGTAACCCCCCCCCACCCCAATTTAACCAATCGGGATAAATAATAAGGCAATACATACGTACATTATTCTTGTTGGCTGGACTATTGACAGCTGTGAAATTGACAGTGGAAATGCAACTCTTCCATTGAAACAAATTGATATCTATTGTAAATCAGGAAAAACATTCTACAGCTAAAGAATTTACTAGATTTAGACTTGGCAAAATGTTTATTAATAATCTCTGCTAGACCACCTGCTACATGGAATGCATTCAACTTCACAAAATCTGCCAAATTTGAAGAGTTTCAAAAGATTTTTGCTGTTGTATACTAGGATTTTCTCAAGTTATGTTCTCCATATTTGGGCTACAGTTGCCTTTTTAAGGAACAGTAGATGCGGGACTTGCAATCAGCTGTATTCTGGATATTAGGCAAATTATCTTCAATATCTTGCAGAACGGTGACAGCGAGTAAAACCACAAGGGGAAAATGAAAATGAAAAGCATGAATCCTAAATGATGGGGAGATGCTTCTTGACTTCCCAAGCAGGATTTGTGACTTTGACATCGATTTACGGCACTGTAGGATAAAATCATGCTGATCCATTCACTCTTGTGAACAAAACAACGTAGGTACATTCAAAATACAGCAATGACATAAACCACTCAAATGACATCAGTATATATTGTCTGCAACATTGAGCATGCTAATATTGCTAAAACCCTATTAAAACTATTTCCTGGAGGTTCAGACCTAATTCCACTCTCTTCCCAGACATTGCAACAGATTACTTTTAGATAGCTACCCAGTGTCAGAGAAGGAAACCTGGTTTGAGAGAGGCATTAAATGCTTATTGAAAGTTGAGAAACTTAACGACCAGTATCTTACTTTCTAGCATATTTGGAGGTACCATTGAAGTGCTAATAATGACCTTTAATGTGTCGCTTAACAAGTCACTGGTATTCATACATTAGTTATATTATGCTTTGTCCATATATAGATATATATACATGGCGCAGAGAATTTAAATTTGAGGAATTTAAAAGTCAAAGTTTCAGCCACTTCTATAGTACCACAATGCATTTGCTGACCTATTTGTTTTTTTCAATCTATAAATGAGTTGTTTGACCTAAATACATCATTTTGGACAGCTGCAGTATAACATCATCAGTGTTAGGATATATATATACATTGATGTATTCATGATGACAAGGCTCAGATGGCAATTTATATTCTCTTGTGAAGACACATGGAAAGGTTCAGTGTTTCTACTTCATAATCATAGATCTACAGTCCACTTTCAGCTGTCCAGGTCCAGAAATTTGGGTACTAAGGTAGTACTGTTGCCCCCCCCCCACCTCCCCCCCCCAAAAAAAAAACTGGTTCAAACTCAGTAGCTACCAGAGCTGTAACTATTCACAGTCAAAAGACTATTGACATAAGAAAAATATATAGATATAGGCTAATATGGTCACCATATTACAAAAAGTTTCAACATACTTGATAACATTCTGCTGCCTGTATTTGGAATATATCTTTTTTAATTCATATTTGTAATTTTGTAATAATTTTTAAACTGACCGCAAGAAAATACATTTCTGGGCCCTTTGGGTGATGGAATTAAGAAGTTCATTGACAGGTAGTGACCGGCCATGAGAGTATACAGTGTTCAAAATGTTTAATACATGTTCCTTGTAGAGGGAGGGTGCTGATAATGTGAGCAGACAGGTAAGTTAATAGTAACATTGCATTTTAAAAATGTGACACTAAATTCAGTTTCTGGAGTCAGTGTGGCTCAGATAGATTCAAATTCAGTTTCTTTATGTGGCTATAGTACATGTACACTATCAAAAGTGTAGTTCAAATTTGTTTGAGGTGTGGCTAATTTCCACATCTGCTCCCAGAGTTTAATGGGTGTCTCTAGTCATACATTAAGTACTTACTATATATATATATACACATATATATGCACCCTGATATCAGCGTGCTCAGAGAGCTACCATATGGAACACTTTAATATCATGTTCAGTCATGTCTATCGGCCTGCAGATCGAGAGCAAACCGTATCCTTCATGCAGCGAAGAACTCCGAGCTGATTCTGCTGCCCGTTAAAAGCTGTACGTCCCATGATCCATCATTTTGTCTGAAGTCTTGCCATAATAGCCAAACATTTGCAGGGAAAAGGAAAGCCGGGTCCCATTTAGTAAAACTTTATTCACAATTTATACATATTTTCCACTATTTTTTTACTGTAGATCAGGCCTGCTCATAAACTGGGAATTTGTTTTCGTAACTTGACATTTCTTGAGACAAGCATGAGCGGCCGAGTGTAACAAACTCCCCGCTGATCACTCCATTTTTGGCGGGATTTCGTGACATGTTTAGTTTGCTCAAAGTTTTTCGCTCTTTCGCTTTAAAAATTCAGAGGGACGTCAAGCGACGCTGATGTCATTGGAATGTGAGAGGCGTACAAACACTGGAGTAACCTCTTAAGAGGCGAGAGGAGGTTTATTGGTGCATTCATCTATGGTTAAGCAATCAGAAACAAGATATATGCAGATTTTTGGTGAGCTGATCAAGATTCAAGTACAATCTGTAAAAAAATGCCATTGTACATATTTGATATTCACACAAACATATGGTTACTAAATGGTAATGTCTTAGTTCACACATAACTGTGTGCTCATGTGTGCTCATGGTTAACTCTACTTAATGAAGAAGCCATTGTTATACTGAAGGGGAATTATCAGCATAAGAAAGGCTTGAGAGCTATAAGGGATGGGGGATGGTAAAGGGAGGAAGGGGGACAAAATGAAATGGACAATGTCCTATTAATGAGAAGTGGGTGTAAGGAGGTTAATGGTCACAAACAATCTGAGGGTGGGGGGCAGGGGGTGGTATAACGAGGAATGCTTTCTCCCATTGCATCATTCCCTTGTATGTTCATGTTACATTTGATTACATAAAATACAAATACGCATGGTGGGAAGGTAGGGGTGGTATGAGTGGTAAGCAGATAAAATGATCACTTTCTAAGGTTTGCTTAATTACCATGTAGTAAATCCCCAAGTAAGAGAGGAGCAAAGTAAATATTAACTTCTTCAATCTTGGACCTTAAATCACAAATATATATGCAAAAAACAAAAAACAAAAATACCTGGGAACCTTGAAATTCCTTTCCTGAGAGACATTGTAATACTATTTTCTAACATTACTATAGCTTTCTCCGATTTCTAAAATGCCAATACCTATATCATAACTTATAGCACATATATGTACTCATCCAAGTTTGCCATTTATAGGATTGCTCATCTGGTAGAAAGAAATCCAAAATATGGCCGTTTCAAAGACTCACTTTTCTCAAGAGTCAAAACTTTGACATAAAATGAATTAACAAATCAACTGGTCGTTCATAAACTGTGCTTATTTAATTAAAATGCTGACAACTGATATCCTATTTGGTAATTGGGCCGATAAAATCTTTGAATTTTAGCTCAATTCCCTGATCGATCTTTCCACACTTCAATCCTGTCGTCACCGGTTCTTATTCCACTCATAAACAGGACTGGCGACAAGCAAAGCCCTTATTTCTACCAGATGCGCTGGTGACATGTCCAAACCACACATGCTCCATAAATTAAGGATTTGTTTGACAAGCAGGAAGGTAGTTACAATACTCACAGTGCCACAGACCAAATAAACTGGTCGCTTCATGTTGTCATTGATGAGTAGTGCCAATATAAACCAAACATCAACAGTTTTTACAGCCTCAGCTCGATTTGGGCTAGCTGCTTTAACCTTTGATATTCCCAAACCTAAATTGATTTGTAAAGTTTACCAGTTCTGATTCTTGTGGACTGGAATCAGCCAAGAGGTGTGCATCCATACAGTATGGTCAATGTGATACCTGTTCAGCCACTATGATTAGTTTCTAGTAAATTACTGGGTAATTCTGACATTATTTCCACCTTCTTGATGCTCTGTATGTTAAACTACATATAGTCCAGCCACTTTGAGGGGGGGGGGAGGAGAGAGGGGGGTAGAAGTGAAGGGATATCACATGCCTAGACAGTCCTACTAAAGAGCCTCACAAGAAATACCAGACTGCACTAGATATCTAAACATATAAATATCCTGCTTTTTAGGCACCTTATTCATGTTTTCTTTTTTGGTCAGAGTAAAGAAGTATGGCATCTTGGCAACCTGAAAAATTCTAAAACATTGCCACTTTTCTAGATTTTTCTGTTTTTGCATCAACAGTTGTTCTCCATAGAGCTTATTTGATAAAGGTTAAAGCAAACCCATATGATAAAACACACTTCTTACTATTTCCTCTTGTAAGAAACTATTCCAAAATATGTAATATGTTATGCTTTGTAAATACTGTTTTTTTTTATAATCCATTAGCAGATTAAGCACATGCAAGCTTCAATGTACAAAACTCCTACAGTAATTTGTCTGTACACAGATAACAACCAGCATCTATCTTGTAATATAAATACCATCTATCACGAGACATATCTCAATACTGTCACATGACAACTATTCTTAAAGGCCTGTATGACATTTAATGGTCTACAATATATACAGATCTGTCATACATCCACCTACCAGCACCAGGTATCAGCTGCCTATGGAACTTTGTCCATGCAATGGATTATTTTGCCATTAATATATATATCAGACAGGATTACTGAACATTTCTTAAAGGATACCATTTTTCCCCACCAAAACTGTATCAGCTTAGTATATTCACATTGCAAAACATTATACTGCACATAGTCAGGAAGAGAAAATTAAGAAACAAGGACCAGGGCTTGCATATATTGGAAGAGGAATGAATTATCTAAACAAGAGTCAATAGGTAGATAGTTGAAACACTTATATATCTAGAAATAAATCATAATGCTTCACCTTCCACCAGCATCAGTAATTATGTAATTATTGTATGTACTGTTTTCGTTCAACCGTGTGGCGTATTTGACAACTTGTCTGCAAAAGGGCTTCTTTATACTGTGCACACCTAGTCATAGTAGTGAGTAGTCATTGAAATGAACAGTCATAGTGACTGATGTAATCAATCCAAGATCTATTCAAATCTACATTAGGCTAGGCTTATAGGTACACTTACTATACAATGAAATATTCTGGGTCTAGGGTAAGCCGTCGATGTCTGTTTTCCGATGATTTAGAGATTTTCAACGATTCAGATATTTGTTGTAACGTAATGAAACAGACCTTTGGGATTCTTTGTTTGCCCTAGAGAGATGTTGCTTACTGTAAGAGTTGCTTTATATGCATTGTGATGTATTATTGGCATTACAGTCAATTACATCAATCACACGAACGTTGGATCAAGCAACCACCGATGTGGGATAATGAATTCCAAAACATTAATGTTCTGATTGTTCTCACACTTGATTAAAAGTTTGATGCCTTTTATATTGTTGCAATAAACATACACTTGAGCATCAAGAGAACTACTGTTAAATTATGTGTGTATGCTTGCATGTATAAAGGAATCACTTTACTGGGGTGTAATAAACTTGCAATTGGCCAGAGATGCTACGCAAATGCAAAAATTGTATAGCCTTGTCTTGAACCTTAGTAAGCATATGTCATGATTAAAAACTATAGTATGCAACAGTTAAATTCCACACAAATTTGCACCTTTTCAGAATGTCTCACACTCTCAAAACTTGAAATCTGTTTCCAATTTGAAATTAATTTGTTAAGGGATACGATTTGGTTGCTCTTCCCTTTACTCTCAATTTTCTAGTTTTCAACATCTTCCAAACTACCGTTGGTCTCCATTTTACGAACAATTCCTCCCAAGTTGTTATATGATCTAAGATTCCAGTCAAAAACCACAAGAAGCTGCTTCGTATCGCTTCAAAAACATACGCTGTCACTTAATTGGGCCACAGTACTTTACAACAGTATTCACTGTATTTTACCTGAAATCCACTTCATCTTACATCTCTTTTGGGTTTGTCAGAATTAAAAGCTTAATATCCTAATTATTACCCTTGCAGTTGATGTTCTTTAAGACTTCCTGCATTATATGTTTGTAGTTCTAGCTTTGCTAGCATGCATACACATAGTACTGATGATATTAAAAAAGAATAAGAGCATATAGTAGAAACTGTGTTCATATGTGTGTTGAGCTAAGAGTAGTTAATGGTGTCTATAGACTGAGTCATCTGCCTCAAACATGCTTTTATACACCCGATTTTTTTTCCTGGTTTTTTTTTCGTTTTTTTTTAGCTGATTCATCAATTTCTGGCAATTATATACCAAACAATTACCAACAGTTTTCATCAAAATGAGACAAAAACCAATCAAACTAAGATGTGGTAATTGAAGAAAATAAGATTATAAAAATACACACAACTACTGCAGTGTACTGTACTTGTTGAAATAATTGCAACATTATATGATACATGAAAACCTACGTTACTATGACAACATAATAAAAGCTCTACTTTTAAACACTGAAGAAATTAGATTGTGGCCACTTCTTTACTTATGAACTGTTATCAGTGCAGCATGCATTGAAGAGTAAAGGAAGCATTTTTAGGGTAGTTTGTAAACATTGAGTGACAGAAATTGCCATTATCTACAGCTGTGTTCTAATTATGCCCCATACGTAGCATAACTAACATTTAACTAGCCTCCAGTGCCAGCCTCCATGAAAGCAGACATACATCCCAGAGAAATGTAGACCCAATGGGTTTGAGGGGCACAACTGTTATTGCACTAACCTATCCACCAGGCCTACCATATTGATGATACATATATATATACTGCTATGTATACTGTGACCAAACATCACGTCCGATGGGTCGATGCCCACTTGCAGTCACCCCAGATTTGACCTGGTTTCGACATTTATGATTAGCGCAGCAACTTCAAAAGTATACTTGAAATGTGCTTTGTATCAGGCCATGAAACTTGGAAGCAGAATTGAGATACCCAGGAAAATGTAATCTGAGATGAAATTAGGGAGAAGATTTGTGTGAATAAAAGATACTGTACATATTACTTACCAAAGTGTGTAGGTGAGGGAACGAACATTGATAAGAGGGAGTGGGTGGTAATCTGGAAACTGTGTCAAAATGAGGTCCTGATTTTTCACTGCTTCGCAGGCTAAGTGGGTTGGAAATGCTTTCTTTTTTATTTTGTGGGGGTGTGGGGGAGGGGGGGAGGACAGGAGTGGAGTGGAGTAAGCCTTCCTGATTCTTCAAAAAATCTAGCACTTGTTCCATTTTGATCGGAGCATCATATGTAAAAGAAATATTCATTCCAAAAATTGTTAGTCAATACTTTACAGGTAGCAAGATGTAATGTCCTTCACTTAATGGCAGGAAAACTTGCCAAGAAAAATGGGAAAAAGAGGATTTCCCAAGGAAGTCTTTATCCATTATGATCATACAAAGACCAAAATTATTTGTTTTGCCTTCCCCTTCCAAGTCTTTCATTGTTAAAGTACTTGACGATAAAAATGCACATTTTGCGGCACATTTTATGTTTTTATTAGTAATTTTTTATGAAACTGGGAGGGGGAAGTAGATAAGTTCAGAGTCAACATCTGGCAGTAATTTCAGTGAACGAGTGTGTTGAACAATCCACATGATTCCAACTATCTTATCGAGATGACATTCTCTGTGATCATAGAATGTTGAACCTGTACTATATATACGAACCCGTCAAACGTGAATGCAGAGTTGAGAATTTAACTAAATATATTTGAACAATATAAACTCAGTAAAAACTACGGGCGGTGAGAGACAGGTATCTATACTGATGTCAGATGGATAAGGCAATCCAAGCACCATCTTTATTTTATTTACAGATTGAGGTGTTTCTGGACGAAGGAGTATTCTATAATCTGCTCATAAATAGGAAGACAGATCCAGATCCATTTGCAAGATAGCTCAGGCTGTAAATTTTTAAAGAGAACTGTCATTTTGTCCGAAGTGTGGAGAGTCACAAGTCAGCCTCCAGGAGGTGAAATCGTCGGTTGAAGTCTCTTCATGTTTCTATATATATATTTTCACATCTGACAGTCGATAACTTCGTTAGTTGATACAATTCTTACAATTAAAGATAAGGTTCACATATGTTGATATTTTACCAAAAATATTGCAAAACTTCCTTTATCAAAGAAAATGAAAATTAATTAATACATACACACTGAAATTTGGTACATACATACTGATTATTTCATATCCACTGACTCAATTTGCATGTATACATCTAATGAATACGCTGGGTACAGAGGAAAGTTAAAGACCATGAAAATTCTCCCCCCAAAATAGCCCACTTATAATTGTGCAATCAGCCTAATGACAGGTTTTTTAGTCAGTCAATGAACAGCAATACTCCTTTGCTATTGTCCACCAGACCTATCAAATTAGAATTTGTCTAGAAAACGATGTTACAACCTTTCTATAGCAGGTGGTATACTAAAAGCTGTACAATATGTACAGAACCAAGTATAAGCATATACACAGTACTGAAGTCACCTTTGTATATGGCTACAGTACTTTATCGGTTTGTGTTAAATAATAACTCTTACTAATTGCTGCAAACCTACAGCCAAGTTTCATGAAAGCTTTCAGATTTTTGTTTTTTAAGAGATCTTTCTAAAATCATGACCTTTAATAGACTATCTGAGTATGAATACCTCATGGATGACTTTTAAATTACAGTACTGTACATGTATACATTAATGGAAATCCATTTCCTGGCTTGTCCTTCATACATATATTCAACAAGGCCGGGACATGACAAGGCTACTCGCCGCCTAAGGGCAAATGTACATTAAATGTGACTGAATATGTAGCAGGGTATCAGGAGGGACTAATGGAAGCTCAGCATCAACAACCCATCATTTGAAGTGACTTTTAATGCAACGTGTAGGGTATTTATATTGCAACTGCTCAGAAAAGTCCTTTTTTTTTACACTTCATGAAGAAAATAACTTCCTGTGAAATATAATCTAACCTTGTTTTTCTGAATAAGTTTGAATATTATCAGCAAGAGTGACATCTCTATATCTACAAAACACAGTACTAGCACAATGAAAAACAAGTGCATGGAATATAACTGCCAGACAATGACAAGAATACAAAGCACCATAAATCAAACCTTAGTTATATACTGTACATGTATGGGTTTATGCATGTATGCGTGTGTGTATGTATATATGTGTATGTACAGTACAGGTTATAGGTATGTACAGTATGTGTGTGTATGTGTGTGTATATGTACAGTATGTATGATATGTATGTATGTATGTACACATGTTTTCCACAGGCATTTTGGGTAACCCCACTTCTCCCACAAGAAGTTAACAGATCATAAATGAGATTATTAATATTCTACAGACCTGTATAGAAATAGTGCATTGGTTGTGTAGAGATAGATGAGCACCACTCCACTGGCAGCTCTAGATTGAAAGAGCAAAGAATACCACACACCTACAATTTGATTACCTCTACTGTGTCTTCATACTTAATATACTCAACGATAAACAAGTGCAGGAATCATTCATGCTGAAATGACCGTTTGAGGCAACGAAGAAAGAAAAAAAAAGAACACCTTCACATTATAAGCTCTCTCAGCAACCTCCATATTTCGTAAGATCATTTTCCTACCTTTCGGATATTAACTGGCCTTCAAAGCAAACTCGATGGCAAAAAAACAAAAAAAAGGAAAGGAAAAAAAATGAGGAATTTGCAAAATCATCTTTATCGTCAAAGAAGCCAATGCACAGATTTAGAGCAGGAGAAAGAAACGTTGCAAAGTAACGGTTTTCTCTTCTCTTTTCGTCCGCCCCTCGAGGGGCACGTTAAGGTTCACCATA
>JAAAKB020253593.1:0-10689 GCA_010014835.2 Apostichopus leukothele | reverse complement strand
GAGTAAATTTAACGTTTTGGCGAGTAGAATTTTAGACTCGGTCGCCAGTTGGCGAGTAGTTTTAAAAAAATTTGTCGCGGCCTGGTACACATGTAAACATTAAAATGAATATTCATTGTGGGAATAAATCTAGAATGGTGTAGTAGTTTGTGCCAACCGCATACAGTAAAATAGTAAGAAAGTTTGGTAACATTGGTGAAAGTTGAGCACCAAGCAGGCAAAAGAGTACTTTAAGCTTTGAACCTTTAGGGAAGGCCACACTGTGGCAGGTACCAGTGACCATGTTACAATGGTAGTGGGTGGCGTTTCTATGGTAATCTCATGAATTACTGCTGAGTCTTACACCTGCTATGTGACCTTGTATGAGGACATGCTGTATAAACAGAAGAGTCTCAACAGGCTGTTGTGGATGGATGGATGGATTTCAAATTGTACACTGGGATAAATGAACCTCATTGAAAATGGACACAGGTCTCATTCACAAGTCTTAAGCAAATTAACAACTGAAACCATTTAATTTGCTTTGGCCTTCAACTTCTGATATAATTTGGAATTATTGCTTTCCCCATGTGTGAATTTCAGACAGTTCATAGTCTGTGTAGTCTGTGTGGGAATATGCTGAAGTTTCTTTTAAGGGGTTCATTAACTGAAAGTGCTATGAAATACATTTGCCGGTGATATTCTGCTTCCTGAATGTTCATTGCATAACTAAGTAGCAGATATTCACCAACAACAGCAGCTGGTTTGATTATTTACAAACAAAAGATTGTTGACATTATGTTATGTAATCTCTTGGAAGTTCCGAGTTTGTACAACATGTGACATCTTCATGAATTGGCAGTGAACTAGCTACAAGTGTTAATTTTTTGCCTTTAATCCCTTTTTGTTTCTATGTTTATTGAGGCTCCAATTTCACAAGCATCACAATTTCACCCTCTCGCTTGCTGGCTGCTTATCTCGCTAATTATCTCAGTCTATGCAACCCCCCTCCCCCACCCCCTCAGACTTTTTGACACATGCCTACACAATCTGGCTGGTAGATACAGTAGCTGGGGATTTTACACATCCGTCATTCTCACCGAGGGGCCAATGTAAAGAGTCCGCTACGACCAATGACAGAGAGTGGTCATAACACAGGGTGATTCATTCTGAGCTAATGGCCGTTACTGACTCTAGGCTGTTGTGCCATTGATCGTACTTTGCCATGAGTAGAGATAGACCATTAATTTTTATCCACAAAATACCTATATTCATAGCTAAACTACCTCATAAAGACAGGTACAGCACTTTGATAAACTGTTCAATGCTTTAAGTTCCACCAAAATGCAGCTAATTAGATTGTCTGATTGATTAGTTCCATTTAAGTTATGATGACCACTAGTTGTGGTGAGGGAAGAAATAGAAGAAATTATGGCAGATGTTTGTGATCAATGTCAGGATGTTAAAATGTGGTTCTGAAGTTCGATTGAGAGCCAATAGTAGTTAAAATATAGATAGTATAAAGCAAAAAACAGCACAGTAATGATGAGAACTAGTTCCGGAAACAACGTACGACTTGACAATATGGTCACTGGCATCATCGTTCTTAGCAACATAAACTGCCGATTTCTCATCTATAACTGTTCATAAGAGCTGGGTACTTCCTTTGGGAAACAAATTTAATATGAAGTGCAATACATTGGCTATTCAAGTTTACTAGCCTACTGTTGCGATTAAAGAATAAACGTTTCTGTAAAATGTTACGTGCTAGCACGCTGAATAAAGCCCTCCTCTGCTAATTATCATAATACTTCAGTGTTGAATATGCATATATTAATTTACGGCAGTATTATTTCAGACCTTACCGTAAGAAAACAAATAATAAAATTGATTGAAGGAAATAAGAAATGTTCGAAATAGTTAATGGTACATGTGAACGGAGCAAGGTAATATCTTAGCAGTATACTACCTTCGTGTGTCTCAGACACCTATAGCATTTCCACTAGTACCACTTTATCAAATTAGTAGATGGTAGAGTGCACTTTCTTAAGGTATGAGATAAAAATCAATTTCCTCCCACAGAACTTCTTTAAATATTTTAATATCAAACGTCTTTTTTTGAGTTTCCACCGCGCAGCAGCAATAAGGTCAGAGCAGGTATCCAACAAAGGTGTTTGTTCTTTTGTGTAATTCACGTTTTAAACTGTCCAATGGGAGGGTATCATTTGCCGATACTGCTTCTATATTAAGATTGTTTCCCCTTGACCTGGATATTATTGTATAAGGTTCATGCCAATAACTTCACGCAGAAACCAATAATGTGTTATATGTGGTTTTAGTATTAACTGCTCAGATGCAGTCAGATTGTAAATGAATGACGTTTCTCTTTTTCATTAACAAAAAGTGACATTCACACATTTTCTTCACGTTCGACTTACATTTTGGACTACGTCTGGTGATGGTATTTTTAAACATATATATATGCACCCAGCAGTTATAATTCAATTTGTGAGATAAAGTTAGGGGTCGCTTGATGGCAGAGACATGAATATGAGTCATATTATGGCAGGGTGGTTGCATTGCAGACTCAGATCAGGAGAGGAAATGTTACTGATATTTAAAATAGTGACAGATGGAATGGTTATAGCTTCTGATACTTGTGCTGTTTTACAATTTGCATCTGGATGAGCTTGGTGGTAAACTAGGGCAGTCACTATACTCATTAATAAAAACAACCACCATCTGTCATTAAAACATAATGTTTGTCAAATTGATGCATATTAATTACCGTCTATAATGCATATGAAATCTCCTTCAAGTTTGTAATCATCTCTTTATTCTATACCTCTACCTCCTTTAGTCAGTAATTATTCTACAGCTTGGAAGCCTGTTCCTTTCTCATAAAATATTACATCAGCAAAGTTTATTAAAAAAACAGGACATTTAAAATGGCATCAACTCTATCCTAGTAAAAGTAAACAAATATTTTTAAAATGTTTGAAGAAGTAAATGTCAGAGGAAGCAAGTCAAGTGTCAGCTATATGGTTCATGTATGTATGTGAACTTGATGCATCTATTTATTAACCATTAGTTTTTGGACTTATAAATATGAAGGACTTAAAAGTTACAACAAAGATAGCTTTATAACAGATTCTTCATTCTTTCCTGTTTATTTTATTAGTCAGCTGAGAATTTTCTTAGAGTGTAGAACATCTCTTTGTCTGTGACCCATCTTGCTTTGAAGTTTTCACACTTGTTTGCTGTGAAATTTTATAGTTCATTCCACCAACTAACTTCTAAACAATTTAATGTTTAGTGACAAATGTATGATGTAACCATTTGGTACAATGGTGGAAATTGCTAGAAGGATGCTTTAAAAAATGTCTAGGCACATACATACTTCTGTATGATCTGTTTCTGTGTTACTACTGCCCAAGTGTCCCCAGAGATACTGACAACTCCCTCACTGGTTATGGTTTCTTTCAGTGAGGTGGACTTTATAGAGTGCCCAACTGAATATTCCTTGACTTGATTAATGTTTCCCATAAGCTGGTGTTGAGACAAGACTGTGGTTTGGTTGAACTGCTTTGTAAGTATGTGCTGACAGACGAACCATCTACCTGTATTGTATTAACTCACTCCCCCTTACCATTAGAGTGTTAAGATTGATACAGTATTGGACATTGTGGAATGGCTAGTACAGATGAGGTGAGAATTCAAGGTCAGTTACTTTATTAGTTCAATACCATGTAGATATATATACACCCACAACAGTGTTTGCTTTCTTTTCACTATCAAGAAAATAAACCTTTGAGCTGATATCTTATGAAAGTGTTTCAAGTGTTTCAACTATTTCAAGGTTGGTAGTGCATTATATGTTGATGAAATATTGTTAGATCATTCATTCATGCATGTCAGAAAATGTGAAATCAAAACTTGTCAGATTTGAAGGTAAAATTGCAAAATGGACTAGAAACAACCATTTAGCAATTTAATAGTAGATGTGTACATATGTTTATTTTGGGGTACTAGGGCTAACAGTTGCTTTGATTTAATTTCTACTCTAAAAGCAAATATGGACTTCAAATACTATAGACGTATGCATAATAAATGCAGGACACTATGGATGAATGCATAGTAAATGCAGGACACTATGGATGTATGCATAATAAATGCAGGACACTATGGATGTATGCATAATAAATGCAGGACACTATGGGTGTATGCATAATAAATGCAGGACAAATGTATGCATTGTAAGATTTTTTCAGTTTTTGGTTCCTTGCTGGAAGCAAACAAACCTATGCAGTCAGGTTGGCATGTGTGTGTGTTTGTGTGTGTGAGTCTGTGACACTTCCTTGGGTCCGTGATAACTCAACAACAGAGTGATGGGTATTTGTCATACTAGCTATGAAGTAACATTATAGTCAGAAGGTGTGCCCTTTTGTTTTTGGCACAAACCTTATGAGTATTATGGAGGGTATGCGGTCAAGCGTAACAATCTTTACACAGCAATAATTCTATAACCTTAATTCGGATTGTAGCCATACTTGGTATACAGTTGTTGGTTAATAGCTGGTACATGTAGCCTAAATGTTTTGGGACCATCTGGGCCCCCAAATATTGTGGGCCTATATTTGGGCCTAATGGGCCCAAATTTTATTTCCACCTCAAATGTGTATTGGGGACACATTCTTTGATCCCGAATTCGTGGGGCCCAGTAATTTTTGGACCATTTGGGTTCACTTTTTTGGGGGACCAAATATTTTTGAGTCAGTTTGTTTGGGCCAAATATTTTCAGGACCATTTTGGCGCAAAATTTTGAGAGGGTCCAAAATTTTAAAATTGCAATAACTCCACACTCCACAACCCTACATCGGATTGTATCCAAACTTGAAATACAGTTGTTGGTTAATAGCTGGTACATGTGGGCCTAAATATTTTAGGCCCATTTGGGCCTTTGGTACCTGCCCATTTGTGTGAAGTTGATACTATGCATCATTTTAATCAACTACGATATTGAGTAATGACATACAACACTTTAATATTCCACTAAGCAAGGAACCATATATGCCTGTTGGGCTCTTTGTGAACAAGTATTCTTGTGTTACAAGCAAACTTCAACTTATTCCAAATTCCCATTGTTTTTTCTTTCTTACAGATATCAATGGATTGTATGTAACCTATTTGTGAAAACATTGTAATATTAACAATGAGAGCATCCAGACACCGAAATTAGTCTTAACGAGAAAACAAAGAAACGAAGAGAGGGATACTTTAAATTGTGAGTTATCCGATGAAGTTTCATCAAGGACCTTGTAGCAGTTACCTTGTAGTAGAGAGCCCCTGTTGTAAGAGGAACCAAACACCTGTCAGTGGAATGCTGTCTAGCATCTTGGTAAGTTCAACATTAATGTTACACAATTAGTAGATTTGTGTACACAGCCTGACTGTTTTATTCACTTTGTAGAGAGAAAGTATTAACAACTTTAGTGCTCATGTACTTCTTGAAAGCCTGTGTTTGTAGATAATCATTGGATGATACATGATTGAGTCCCCCTCCCCCCTCCCCCAATCCAATCAATCTGTTCATAGAGGTGATACCCTTACCGTACCGGGCTTCCTCACTTACCTGTCTCTGCATGACATTTGTACTCTCACTATTCTGTCACTAGAGCTGTATTTTGCATTATTTCGATGCATTGGAGAGTAGAGAATACCTTTTATTATGCAAACGGCAAAAAATACAGTCCGGTAGCTAATACAGAACTACATTGGGCAATAATTTAATGACTATATCTAGTACGGATACTTCAAATTTGATTTCAGATTCAACAGGGAGCCAGTGAGTCTGAGAACTGAGGATAATGTAACATGATGGGATATCACATAAGTTTACAACCAGTCTAGCTTCGTTATCTTTATAACTCAAACGATAACTATGTTATTTTTAAGAAATTAAAGGCTGAAATGTATTCAGAACTTTTCAATTGATTGTGAGATGGGTGGACTTCCATTACAACCTCTTTTGGGAAGTGATGCAATTTAGTGCATATTTCTATCCACAAAGGAAAGGTCAAAGGTTACATTTGCAGTTGTAGATCTCAACGATCTTCATCCGGTCCCCCAAGAAGCCACTTCCTTGTAAAGGAGGATATATTGAGTGGCTTAGAAAGGTTTACTGTTTGCATTTTACATCTCAAGTGGTTTGTTAAGAGAATAACAAACATCTTACTCGTCTTTCTGTAGCACACTTGCTGTAAGTAGCGCTTCATTCCAAGACTCTTTCAACAGAATCCCTAATTAATTTGTTTTTTTGTGAGAATTGAATTTATTGCAAGATGTAGTGTTTTGAAGCAGTTCGTAGAGTAAAGCAGTTAGTTATTAACAATGCTCGGCAGCAGTCTTTGAACTCTATGAGGGAAAAACAGATGTCCTCAAATAGACTAAAGATTTTGACAACAAATTTTGTAAAGTAATTATTGATGAATTTGTAGGGGAACTTTGTACAGTAAACAAAAACCACAATAAAAGTGGCTGAATGACCTTCTGAATGACCTCTGTGTACATGTGCAAGTAATGAATATTCATTACCTAGAATGTAGTACTGACAGCATGGTTAGAACTACCATGTTAACATCAATGGTGATTAAAGTGCACTTAGCATACATGACTTACTCTGCATGGTTTGGTATATAATTTGCAGGGTGCATTAAACTCAATTATAAAATTCACCGAAACTATCCAACCAATAATGTAACTGACTGTTCGGTGCGCTCTGTAGGAGGTGATCAGACCCACAGCATACAAATGTGAATGCAAAGAGAATCTGTATACAATGATTGTGGTTTTCCAAACACTGGTTCAAGAACTTGAGATCCATCCTGTGAGACCATGGCCAAAGTAATTAGTCCAGTCACTTTTTGCAGGTCAAATCTCAAAAAACTAAAAAAAACTAAATGTACATAAGTATAACCTTGACTGATAGCAGTGTTCTGTATGAAAGACTTATGCGGCCTACAGTCACTCACCCTGATTGTTATATGGTAGATGTGTGTTATGTCATCAATATGTTACAAGGAACTAGAATACAACATAGGATCGTGACACAGTGCTGCAGGAGAACATGCTTTCCTCTGCAGTAGACATCAAGAGTCAACATCTCATAGGCAATGACAGCATGACGGGTTATTGCCTTTAAGGATTAAAGGTTTCTGGTGCAAGTCTAATGTTATGTTATCGAGCCTTTGTACCCCGGAGATATTTTTTTCGTCCTGAATTTATGTCATTCCAGTGTCTTTATTTTGCTGTACCAGTCAAGAGTTTGTCAAAGTCCCAGATGTAATTTGGCAGTTTTAAAATATGCATCAGACTGTCAAATTTTTAATATTGTTCCTGAATAATTTAATAGTTAATAAATATAGAAATGCTTTATTAATAACGTGGATAGCAGCTTGTACCAAAAGAGAATTATCTTTACAAGTGGCATTGGAGATCCTTGGATGATTTTAAACTTATTGTTGTGTGTCTGTGTGTATGTATCTAAGTACTGTATTTATGTGTGCAAGAAATGGATAGTTACTCCCCATGCTTTATCCTTGACCTCCATTTAACCTTCATCCATCGATTTATCAAAATCCTCTTCTCCAGCCAATGCTCCTATTTTCAACCAAAATCGCAAAAAAAAAAAAAATAATAATAATTTAAACAGGTTGAATCAGGCCGGATCATTGACTGATAATTATCCTTCCTGACCCGGCATTGTTTTAAGGGTTGTCTTCTCGCAGCCACAGACGAAGTTGTTTATCACCGCAGCCCGTAATGAAAGCGTAATTTGTATCGTTTACATATAACCTCCGCCAAAGAATTCATCATTTGTCAAAGATTTTCTAAGAAGAGAAAAGTAATTGCTCATGAATGTTTGGTCCTGTTCGGTCAAATCCGATTAATAAGGTCTTTGTTTTAGGGGTGATTACCATCAATACCTTCCTTTGGCCATTTTCCCTGTTTTATGAGCTGTTTATTACAAACATTTGGAAGAGAATTGTCATCAAGTTGGTATTTTTATGACTTTATCGTTTAATCCCCAGCGATATGAGTTGTATCGGTTGGCTGCATGTAAGCTACGCCAAAGCCTCACATACTCGGTTGCACAGAGCGCAGTGACAGAAAGATCGTACCCCTGTCTTTTATGGCGGTTACCTTTTCGTTGAAAGCGGAAAAGGAGTTATTGAAATCTGTTTGCTGTCATGAAATCATTTTCTAGCAGTGGTTGAACAGTCAATGACCGTTTGATTTTGTAGGGCAAGGTTAAGAGTTTATGAGCCTGTTTTACTAGGAATCAAATGTCATTATTTGCTTGTTCTATATTATGTTATGAGATCACCAAGGGGACTCGTCTTAATTCCTATCGTAGTTAAACCTCAAAATGTTTTAAGAATTTAAGTTATTTAGTGACAAATTTATGGATTTTCCCTTGGAGGACCATAATATATAATATATAATATTTTATGATTAATTAATTGAACAAGTGTCTTAGTTAATTTTCCTCAATCCTTCTCACCTATTTGCTTGTTCTAGTCTGTGATTTGGGGATTAATAGGTTGCCTATAACAATTATCAGGATAATTTGCTGTAATGTAGATAAGGTTAGCATTGTGAAAAGTGTTAACTCAATGTGGTAAATGAAGAATATAGAAATAGGTTATACACTTTCATATAGGTTTTGATTACATTTATAAATTTTATACAATTTATACTGGAATAGAGAATTGAAAATTGAAGAGAGGGTCTTTGTGAGACGGTGAAATGAACATTAGTGACACAGGAAGTTGCTTTAATGATAAATTGAAAGTAATGCAAATAAAGGTGACACATTGGGTGAGATGGGAAGGTAGCCCCCTAACCCAACCTCTCACCCTCCCCCCTCCACAAGAAAGAAAATGAGAAACATTTTGCATCCCTTCCTCATTTGAGTGAACTTTAATATTCCTGCAGCCACCCATCTTCAAAGAGAGGGCAGTTATGACATCACTGCTGTACAGAATGTTTTGATCTTCTACAAGTAAAACTATTTCTAATTCCATGTGTATCATTGGTAAAATCTGACAAATTTATGGTTAAAAGCTGAAAAGTTCTGTCATAAACTCCCAAAATATTAAACCTGATCTTGGTGATGACATGAGGAACACACAGATTTCAGAATCTTTGCATTGTTGTAAATGATCATGGTAACATTGTAATAACAAACATGAGCACAGAATGGTGGATCTGGTAAATCTCACTAGCAGCCACCTTTGTCTATTACTATTAATCTCTCCTCTAATCTCTTGGTAACAACTTGACTAACAAACCTGACAATACCACCTAATTTCCCATGATTACCCTGTAAAGGATTAGAGGTCAACTTTTTTGGAAACAAAGGCTGCTGATAGATTCCCATCCTTTGCTCTCAGTTTCTGCCATAAATTTGACTGGTCTCCATGGGCAACAGGTGATGGGTTCCCCTCTCTTGGGGCAATCATATAATAACCAAAAAATAATATTAAAAAAAAAACACTTTAAAGGGAATGTGTAGTCCTCTGCTCCTTAGTCACACCAAATATTCTAGAAAAAGGATAAAAGCTAAACCTTTATTACTTACCCTTTATTACCTTGGAGTAGGGAGGATATACTGTATATGGATGGCCTACCATTATTTTGGTTATAAAATTGGATAAGTGATTAGAAACTTTCCAAATGGAAAATTGTCAGATGACAAGGAAAGTACTGTACAAAGTTGAGAGAAATCATATTTTCATGAAAATTTCTTTATAAATGCATACTTGCCAAAGTGACAAGCTTTGCACTCTGTATTTTATTGTAATTGTTAAACAGTGAGTCACTCTTCCTAACCAAATTCCTCATGAAGTTTGTGAACAGTTTTCATATCCATAAATGCATATTAGCCAGAAGTATAAACTTAAAAATCTTTGAAGTCAACTGCAATTTCTAAACAATTTTACATAGCTTTAGAAATATTTATACTTTGAATAATAAGTCTGGGTGGATGAAATGAAAATAAAGTCACTCTCGTTGTGTGGCAAAGTTTGATGAACAGACGTGGGGCAAACTGTTTCAACTAACATTGAAATTATGAAGGGAATATCTTCCACATCTCTAGAGTTGATTTTAAGAGGCCTTTTACAGATCTCTTTACTGGTCTGAAGTGTCTAATGGGGTAATCAGACCCATGGGAAGTCAAAGCCATCATCAAATTCACTACCTGCAAATCTCATTGGTGGAGTACCTAGACATTGTCTGTTAGCCCCTGGACAAACATATCCATGCTCCCAGCCAAATATCAGGGGCTTCTGGGATCGAGGACCCTGGGGATTTGGGAAGGGGCACTCAACTGTCTGTCATAACTAACAAAAGCTAGGCTCATGTTAGTTGAAAATAGCCTTGACACTAATATATTGTCTAAGATCAGACCATGAGAATATATTTAAAAACTTGTAAGATCCATGGTATGGGAGATGTGTAGATCTGAGAATTAACTGTTCCTTGTCTGAGATGACTGCCACCCCTGTTTGATGATCTAGACTAATTTACTTCGCTCCTCTCTTACCTGTCTTCCCACCCCCCCCCCCTGCCCCCCCACTCGCTCCCAACCATAAAAAAAACAAGACCAAAACACCAACACAAAAAAGTGGGACAGTAAAACAGAAA
>JAAAKB020253583.1:0-10690 GCA_010014835.2 Apostichopus leukothele | reverse complement strand
CTTTGCTCGAATCTCCGTGCCAATGAAATGACAACGGGAATTAAAGGTGTCAGTATATGGAGTTATTAAATGTTATGTACATACCCTCCTACACACATACAGAAACACACACACATACATACACCTCACTTCGCACACGCCTCCATATTTTGCATAATTTTAATCAGCCACCATGCATGCACTTAATACACTTTAAAAATTGTGTGAATTAAATACACTGAATATTTTATTTGCCGGGACAGATGTCGCCATTTTACTTGGCCAACCGCTGAGAAGGTCACGTGCTCTCTCTAGAACTACGCGCAATGCCATATGCTTGCTTTGTACAAAGTGCACGGGTTAAAAGGATCGCAACCCTCGTTGTGACACCCGCGTTATGTATTTGTATTGTTATTTGATTTCTGATCTCATGCAGATAATCTTATTTATTATACGGTGGCTTTCACATTTAATCTGTGACTCCTCCATTCAATATGGACTCCTTGAAGATATATATATATATGCACTGCAGTATGTACGGCATTAGTAAATTAAAGCGTGTCATATACGTACACAATTGAATGACCGACTCCACATGCATAGAGCCTACGTTCACACTTCTGCATATGCATTGGAAAGATCTAACCTCGTTATCAAGTTAACTTAATAATATGAGTTCCGTTAATTTAATTTTTATCTTTTAATTTTCTTTAGGGCAGGCTTCCATGGGGTTCATGTTTCACGGATCGTAAATTCTCCAGTTTTAAGTTCCTTTTGTTTAAAGATTTTTGTGTTGCTCAGTAGGCCCAGGCTATATATACATTTTCACAGTCGCAGACGACCGACGTTGCCTTTTCCCCTTTTTGTCCTCGTACGTATATTATTTTATGTTGACTCGGTGTGAGTTCGACGTTTCAAATTTGGTTAACAAGCAATTAACGGTTTTCAATTAGTTTGCAGGGAACATATGAATTTGCACGAGCTAGTTAGAGATTGATTTCCTTACAATAAATGCTCGGAATAGCGGCACAGGAAATGCTCAATATAGGCGCATTCAGCTGTTGTGTCGTCAAACGTGTATAGTCAATTCATTTTGAGTAAGAATAAACTGAATATCCTCAACCAGATCACGTGATGTAAGCGTGCGTTGCAAAAGAGGAGAATGAGTGAGAAACGACTAGGAGCAAACAGGCCAACGCCCTATACACATTACATGCATACTGTATAGTTTTGTTAATACTTCGCACTATGCTCATGCCCACTCCTCCCCACCCTCCCCACCCCTCCCATCCCCTCCCTATCCCACCCCCACCACCACCTCCGCTTTCTGTTTACTACAATATATGCACTGATTGTTTCCGAAAGAGAGTTCGGGTTGTGAAGGATATACTATTAAAGACGTTTTGTCTTTCCATAAAAGTATTGCGACCAATTAAAAGTATCATCAGAACGCAATAACTGTTTACCAATTTAAACTTATCACCGTTTTACAGTTCAGTTTACGCCTGTGCGTCAGTTCGTTTTATCAAAAAGAGAAACTCAAGAAGTAATCATTTTGGTTTTGTTCAGATATATATATATTTACAAAGTTCAAACTATCTTTCAATATCGTTATATTTACATGTGTAAAGAAAGTTGTTATATTAAAACACGTGCATTAATTTATGCAAGAATACATGTGATTACCCTCAAATTAATTAAACTGTATCAATCGTTGAAAGTAGTAAGTGGAAGTATACATTATAAATTTGCTAATCTTTTGCATGAAAAAATGTTTGGTGATAAAACATTTATTGAGAACTTTCTTATTCAAAGCTTTTGCCATGCTTGCATGTAGCAAGAGGAACTTGGATTAATATGAAACAACCCCCCCACCCCAACTTTCCCACCTTAACTTCCTCATACCCACAATAAAGTATATGCAATTTGAGAACCTGGTGTAATGCTCTTTGGTCCATGAAATCGATTAAACAAATAACGGGCAAAAAAACAATCCACATTTTTCTTTACCCATCCCTTTGTAAATACGTTTTACACAATTAATTAAACCAGAAATTGAAGTACTTTGAAAGGAAACATTTTGAGGCAAATATTCTCCCAGTCAAAGGATTTTGGTGTGAATTTTGAAATTCTCTTTTTCTCGGTTAACATTTGGAAGCTTCAACAATAAATACGATCAAACTTACAATAAATTCGCGGTTAATTAGCAAAGATTTACAAAAGCAAGAAAAAAAGATTCGATAGTTAGATATGCTGCACATTACTCTGTAAGACTTAGCACACCCTAGTTTGAGTGTTTGCAAACTATATTGGCGGATGTAGGGATTACTACGGGAGTCATGAAGGGACATGCGAGTTGTAGACTTGCTGTGTTGGTATAAAATGTCAAAATACGATACATGACGTATTGTTCAGTTTACGTGCAACGCAGCAACTCGACAATTTTCATAAAGATGCGTCGTCATATTAGCGTATCTTGTCCACTCACATATCATATTTTCTTGGCGTGTTGTTAAGTTTCGTCTGGCGCAGCAGCTCAGCTCAGCACGTTGGTAATTTTCGTCGAGATGTATGTAACTCGACAAAACAAAATATACAAATGTGTCGACGTGACACGTTATACTAACACTCTAAGGTCTATAACTCGCATGTCCCTTCAGCAGTACCGTATATTACGCATACACTTATACCCACCGATTAATTTTGAATACACCTGCAAGAAGTAAAGGAAACATTTTATAATATCATCTTAGACACAGGAATGCAAAAATATCAACTCATATCTGCACAGAACAACGCTTTGTGAGTTGAGCGAACAATTTGTAGAAAATCGTACGAGAATCTATATACCACGTATACGGTACGGTATGGTAATCGAAATAATACTTCTATGGACCACACTTAACTACATGAACGTTTACAATGTTTAATGAATAAAAGATTCCAAAGCTTTGTCGACCGACAATTGATATTGCAGTGTTAATCATATATAATGATATAAATACACAGACAGTTTAAACTTGAAATTTTACAAACTCAATTCTTGTTTAAAATAAAAACATGGCAACTAATATAAACGGTAATAAATTATTTTCTTATGTGAGTTTAATTTCGAAGATATTATCGACAAGTTTTGACGATATTCAAGACAAAAATCTGTCGTAATATATCAAAATAACTCAATACCAAGCAAACTCGAACTGAGATGAAATATATATATATGACAAAAACGGGAACTGTATATCATATTTTCCAGGGGTAACATTTAACTCGGATGTAAAAAATTGCACTTTTTTTCGTTTTATAAAGACATCTGATCTACAGATATGCCTATAGCTTGTCAGGATTACTGTTCCAGTGTACAGACAATTACATGCTAAACGGATACCGTCACATTTTGTCGCTGTCACGAAGGGAATCCCTTCTTAGAATGCTCCAGCTGTATATTGCACAAAAATAATAATAAAAATGACTATAAAACTGCTTCATTTTTGAAACACATGTTTCATCATCTGTCTCGTGCAGGCATTATCTATGCATTTAAACCTTGTGTGATATTGTATGCGGTATATAAAGTATAGAGATATAGGCTTCTATATTTGCTAATATCATCTGCTGTATATTGCATCGTTTAATGGAACTGGGGAATGTACGCCTACAATACAGTCATCAATTATACTGAACGTTGATATTTGTAGGAACAAAGGAAACAAGGTCAAAGGTCGCCTGTATAATTTATTTCGAAATAAAGACAAAAAGATAATGAATTATGTTACAAATACCATTACAATGGTAAAGAAACAATTGAATAATTTGCTAATATTTCTTTCTTTGTTTTTTCATTCTTTGTTTCTTCTACTCGATCTGTCCCTTCTCTGTCTAAAAATTAATAACGGGCAAATGTTAAAGGTACTTTAAAAGGTAAACCCAAAACAAATATACCAATAATTATCCTCATTTTGTACCGCCACTATAAAACTTGCTAATATAGCCCACCACCTACATGAGTATGCCCCACCCCCGGGATCTGTGCCAGTTTCATGACAACCTTATTTTTAAAGAAAATTTCTCCTGTGAAGCGCATACAACCCCCCCCCCCTTCCCATCTCCCGCCCTCATTTATTTATCGTTGGTGTCTGCATATATTCTCGTGTATATGTTGTTCGTTCGTTCGTTGATTACAAGAACAGTGGTTTAAGCTATCTGCATGGCGTGACATGGATATTCAATTTGTTATATACAGTAGAAATATCCTGTCGAGAACCCAGAGTCGCCATTATTCAATAATTGGCTATTATTAGATATTGTCGTGTTCTATGAACGCATCCGTCTATAGAGGGGTTTATGTAAATTATAACAGGTCATGACTATCAGACTATCGCGATGCCTGGATTGTTTATATTATGGTTTATGTCCTACACGAATATATTCATTGAAAACTCGAAAATATCCATTCAAACCATGTCAAGAGAAAATATGAAACAATATTCTTGTAACAATCGAAGTATTAACCACGTAGGAAGAATCTGTGCCTACCTATACTAGCAATACTAACTGGTGGTATACACAGAGCTAAGCTAAGTTCAATAATAGGATTTACCACGTAGGAAGAGTCTGTCACTCCTATACAAGCAATAATAACTGGTTTATATCCACTGAGCTAAGCTGAAGTAGTTAGCCGGAATACCGATATTATTTAACGTTCAGTTTCCAATTTTCCAATTTCCAGTTTTCGGTTAAGCGCATTCTCTACTCCCAAGAAATCGTTACCCCCTCCCCCCACCTTTACTCCCCGCCGATCCTAACACACACAAGCATAACCACACAGATGGTATTAACAGGTAGTTATAACAGGTAGTTACACATATATACTGTAGTACAGTCTGTACGAGTGACAATGATTGCGTTACTTTATTGATTCCTTCCTCTGCCGATCTCAACCTGTTTGAACATGAGACAGAATTTCCGATCCTAACTCTAATCCTTTGTTTTGCGTCCATTAACTGTCATTACTGCCGATAATGACTGGTTTAGCGCCCCCTCCCCCCTCCTCCCCCAAAAATAGGATGTCACTTTGGTTTTCACCACATTTTGGCACGCGAATGATTTATGTAGTTACTGGACGTTATGTCAGTAGGATGTGACTTGTCACAAAGAATTTTTCATAATCACGTGACGACAATGACAGAAACATAAGACTTGGCTTGAGAGAGGAATATCTCGGAAACTTTATTTCCCTTTCCAAGTAATTTTACCAAAGACTTAATGTGTCAGAGTTTTTTTCATTATCATAATTTATTATAATATGAAACATTTGAAAGCAACTGGTTGTTTTAATTACTTAACAATGTACTATGTTTACACATTCCACTTTAACCAAACGTTTTGTCACTCCAACAATTGGTTCATGGTTTCCATAGGAACTAGAAGAGGTCATTATTCTTTGTATCGAAAAGAGACTTTTTAGATGACAACGAGAAAGCATACTGGTATATAATGCTTTATGTCTCCCCTTTTGCTTTCATTTCTTTTGTATTACATTGTGTATTCTGTTCTATCATTTTCTTTTATCTTCTGATTTCTTTTCCTTTGTTCTTTTTCTTTTCTTTTCTTTTGTTCTTTTGTTCTTTTCTATTGTTCTTTCGTTTCTTTTCTTTTACAATAAAGAATTTTCTTCCGGTACATAACATCTAGCGTGGCATTAACGAATGCAGTAAACTATACATAAGGATACATTTTATGTTTACTAATATGTTGATTTGACAATTACCAGTGGTGTGAGAACAGTTAAGGCTATAGAGCAGTCACGAATTATATCCAAGGTATAGAGAACATTTGGAATTTTCTGCTTTAACAAACGTTGAATGATGGCCATCTCCATCACTTATAAATTGTACACAACTTTCTGAAATGGAGGCATATATTTATTAAGGAGAAACTCTGAGATGCAATTAGTCATTTTCCCTTTTTGGTAATTGGTTATTAACAAGGTCAATTAACTAATCCTCTTTCATTAGTCTGAGCTTGCAGGGTTAACCTATATGAGAAAGCAACTAAAATAAACGAAGGATCTCATGATCAAAGATAATTAGGTTAAACCTAACCCACCCTGATTTCCCTTGGATATGTAAACCATACATGATACATCAAAATAAAAAAAAACCCTCCTAATCGGTTCATCAGCTACAACCCCTTACGATTATTCCACATATTTTGTTCTCATTGGATCAGACAGGAATAAAAAGCTTCCATTAATTTGTACCATCCTGGCGTTCCATGTACTGTATACACGGCCATACTGACGCATCATACCGTTAGTCCGTCTTGGCATTTCTTGACACAAATTAAATATTGCCATCTCTTGGTAAGGTCTTTTAAAATATTTCTGTTTCTCCAGCACTAGATACGGAGTCCCTACTACTACTATCTTTATAGCTATCTTTATCTTGTTCAATCAATGGTTGGGCAGAGTATGGAATGATGGGTCTCTTTAAGCTAGTTGTTGGTGTAATTTGGGCGACTGGTTTTTCGTCACCTCTCAAACTTCCAAATCGAGGAGTGTAACCGCCTCTTCTGTCAATGCTAGCATACAGTGAAGATAGGTAACCAGTAGAATTTTCATCATGTAATGAATTTCTAAAGCTATCTCCTCCCCTTCTAGGTAGAGTATCACAGTCGGGGAGGGTATTATAAACTATTTGCCCGGGGTAGGTCAACGGTTCCAAACCCAATTCGTTACTTGATGGATTCACATGATCTACCTGTAACCTCGTGTTGGGTCGGCGTGGTTTCTTAGCCCGAGAGAATCCCCAACAAATTAAGATGGAAAACACAAAAATTAAAACCCCGACACAAGATCCAGCAACCATGATAACAATCACATGAAGCTGAGAATTCCAAGGAAAATTGTCAGCGTTTTGGAGGCGATCATCCGGGGATGCTGTGGCTGGGTGGTTGGTTGCTATGATCGGTTTGCGTGTCACCAACATTTTCATAGTGTCACGTGACTGAAGTCCTGTAGAGATGCTGACGACACAGTCGATGGATGTTTGATCTTCATCAGCTCGTATGTCTATGATGGTAATAAATTGTTTATCTTCGCTGACGACAACTCTCTCCGATTCATTGAAACGAACCTCTCTCCCTGCGAAAGACCAACTAATTAATGAGATTTTAGGTATTGCAGACGCTTCACAGTGGTACGTGGCGTTGGACCCTTCTATTACCTCTCTAGTCATTAGCCGTATCTGGACCGAGGGTAAAAGTTTCAGGGGTACAACCTCACATTTCTTCGGTACTTTTAACGCTGGGCTAGAAGCCTCGCAGGTGAAGGCTACACCATTATCCGATGGGGTTAGAACCCTCTCATGAATACTTTCAGATGTCTTCGTGCTCGAAATCGTGGCATTTTTCCGTTTCCATACCAACGTTGCTGCTGGTTCACCTCCGACCGACACGCAACGAAGTCTGGCAGTCTGTCCCGGCCAGAAGGTATCCACTTGGCCAGTGGTTCGTAACGTTTGCGCCAATATGAAACACAGTGGGAACTCTTTACGTGGTGGAATCAACACCGTTAGGGAGGCAGCGCGAGAAGTTTGGCCTCCGCTGAGCCCTATGTAGGAGCAAACGTAGCTTCCTACATCGGTTCTTCTGATATTTTCTATCTGTAGATTATATTCTCCGAGAGTTCGATTTCCAACCACTGATAGTCTGGACTTCACGCCCCGGTCTAGACTTTCCACAAGTCTCTCGTTAACACTCAGATGATGTTTATCCTTGGACCAATACAAGAGTGTCGATTCTAGATCCGTTCTATTCACGGAACACTTGAAGATAACAACCTCGCCAACTACAGATGTAGAATCCTCTGGCTGTATTAAAAAGTTCCCAAGACATGAAGTAAACAGTTGTGTTACCGTCACAGAGAGTAGAATCAAATACACCTCAGACATATTGCTGGATGTATCCTCATCTAAGCAATAAATTCCCTATGTAGACCTGACTCGCACTTCTGCACGTTTCAAACAATTTAAAATCCTATATCCAATACTGTGAAATCACCCTTCATGAAACAGTTTGAAAGAAAAACAACAGCATTTGCAACGAGCCGTTTCCCCCTTTGAAGAATTATACCAAACTTTTGATTAGCAACAGCCGATCTGACTGAGTCAATAGTTGATTCACGGCGCGAGTACTTCTCCTAGTCCATCCGCATAGCTATCAACACAACACCCCCTTCCTTGCTACTGAATGATTAGGTTAATCAAAACCATCCGCTTCATCAAGTAAATGAGGAACTGGTTGTCAAGCCAAGTGTAGATTAAATTCAAGTTCAAATGTCAGCTTTGGAGTTGTTTTTTAAAAAGAAAAAAATTGATTCCATGAACAGAGATTGCTCGAAGCCAAAAATGTAAGCAAGTCATATAGTTGGATGACTGATGAAGTGGAATGGTTTCTGTAGTGGATGCGATTTGCAAGAAGTAAAGAAAAATGTATATAAGCCTAGGCGTTTACTGTATAAGTCGATATGAAAGGTATTTACTTGTTTCAATTTTGGTTAATCAAATTTTAAAGATTTTAGTAGGAGAGAAAGAAAGTTTATCGATTCTTAAAACAAAACAAAAAAAGTTTTTACCAGTTTTGAATACTGCATCATTTCTGTTCCAAATATTATTGATATTTCGTCGCAC
Organism: Apostichopus leukothele; assembly: GCA_010014835.2. NCBI lineage: Eukaryota > Metazoa > Echinodermata > Holothuroidea > Aspidochirotida > Stichopodidae > Apostichopus > Apostichopus leukothele. Next base: position 2,021 of record JAAAKB020253583.1, on the reverse strand, counting down.
ATTTAAAAAGCGTGAAGACTTTTCCATCGGAATTTTGTCACTAAAATTAACGCTTCCAATTTTCTTCGTAAAGACACAAACACAAATGGAAACCGAGGCTTACCAAAGAAGCTACATTTTTTGGGTAAATTCGGATATCAAAAGATAACAGAATACATGGAAATTACACGATAAGGTCACTATGAAGAAATGTTGATTTTGTAAAGAATTGATGATATCTCCAGTTCCGAGAGATATCATCAATAGCAAGAATAATGATCATCTGCAGCAAAGAAAGAATTCTATGATCAAAAGCTGTCAAATAACTGGCACCATAAAAACTATGTCATCGCATTTAACACAAAATATGCAAATTAAGGTCTTGTGACCATATAGCGGTCTATGTCATTGATTCGAAGATAAAAGCTAAATCCGTTCCTCTCGCGTGTATTGCTCGGAGATAAATAATTCCAAAAACATAATTGGCAGAAATCTTTTGATTAGTCGTTTTGTATATCCCACATGAATAAATGAACCAGAATATCGATGAAAACGTTAATTGAAATAGCGAAGAATAATTAATTCCAGTAAATATTTCCATCTGACAAGGACCATAATTTAGATCTCAGCAACAGCCATTGTTTCTCAGTTCTCTGTATCTCTATCTCTCCTTGTTTTATTTGCACTTAGTCGTTATCTCCCTTCTCACCTTTACATGCAAACGAATCCCTACACAGACTAGTAATACCTAATAGGATACAGGCAGGTTTGAAAATGATTTACGGATACCAGCAAGTTATGCGCTTCGCTTGTATTTTTATTGGCATATAGGCCGACTTATTTTATTTTATTTTTGGCAAGATTTAAGTTACCGTTAAAGGTAGCGAGGCGAAGAATTTGATACCATGTCATTAGGGAATATCATTGTATATCCATCGAATGGATAATTGTGTACACTTGGCTAAGCATCGTTTGCAGCAGCCAATGAAAACAGGCGGGAAGTCTTCACAGAGAATGTCACGTGATCTCGTAATATCACGAGGAGGAGGTTTAATTCGGTATGTATGATGACTTTAGTTATTAGTCTTGTGGGTAAATTTTGTAACAAATGCAATTATATGAAAGAAAGCCATCTTTTTTTTCTCTTGTGACTGTGAAGACTATTGACATTCTGAAGTTAATTGTTGTTTCCAGACGGCATATAGTTGATACTTTTATTATGTATCGCGTGTATATATGTTATTAAAAATATATTTATATCTATATATTCCAAGGGGTTAAAGTCAATATCAATTTACTAAATAAATGATTGGAATTTTTCGTACTCAATTGTAAATTAACGAATTTTTCTACCCTCTTGTCAAACCATGGTGTCACGCTATTCTTTGGACCCCAAAGAAGGTGCTAAAATGAACACCAAAAATTCATTAATATAAAACCTCTGTTATTAGTGCAGCATAAGCGTGATTGTAATCAGCTGTATGTACTTGAAGCTGACAGGAAAAGGAAAATTGAAAACAGAAAAAACATTGAATGGGGTGGAGGGGTGTGTGTTAGCGGGAGGGGGCGAGGAATGGGGCGGTGACAGGTTCAATATATAATAAAGAAAAGGTATTGAGAAGAAGCTTAAACATGAATAATAAATGGTACATCGAATGATCCTGATTAAACACATGTCGAATCAATACGTCATTGCTCTGTCCTATTTGAGAAGTTCGATATTCTCTTTATGAAATTCACATACTGCGTTTCACCGAGGATGATAAAAGTCACGTGCCATCGAGTAAAAATGACAAGCGATGATGACTTGTATGATATGATTGAAGAAGAAAAATGGAGACGCTAGATTAGAATTTTGGACTTTGATAAAAGAAGACTGACGGTCACAAATTACTTGGCACTTGTGTCATATATGCTCGCTATGACGTCATTAGGACCCAACATCATATATTGATAGAAATAACTCCGAGAGGCAAGTTCACGAGGTTCACGTCCCCTCCCTGCCCGCCTGCCCCCCCCCCCTGACACCAGCCAGCACCCCC
>JAAAKB020253572.1:0-10692 GCA_010014835.2 Apostichopus leukothele | reverse complement strand
TAATTAGTTGTACTCCTATATTGAATGTGTATATGACATAAAGCATATTTAATTAGCAATACTCCTATATTGAATGTGTATATGACATAAAGCATCTTTAATTAGTTGTACTCCTATATTGAATGTGTATATGACATAAAGCATATTTAATTAGCAATACTCCTATATTGAATGTTGTATATGACATGAAAGCATATTTAATTACGTTTACTCCTATATTGAATGTTGTATATGACATAAAGCATATTTAATTAGCAATACTCCTATATTTAATGTGTATATGACATGAAAGCATATTTAATTAGCAATACTCCTATATTGAATGTTGTATTTGACATGAAAGCATATTTAATTAGCAATACTCCTATATTGAATGTTGTATATGACATGAAAGCATCTTGTGTCAAGTCAACTTGATACCATGTGATATCACATGTTCATGAAACTGATTTATGGTAAGTCTATTTTAAGCCAAAATGGCTGGCTTCATTAAGCAATGGTTTGTAAGTTGCTGGACATATGTGAGTGTCAATTATTTAAATGATATGTAAATTTGCTGATGTTTAGAGGGTACATCCTATCTAACGGACCAATATATTATAATATATATCTTACCTGTCCTCTTCTGGGGATTTAGGGCATTCCAATCCCTCAGCAAGAATACTGTAAGAACTAATAAACAAATAGCAATCATAAGTAATCACTGTTAAATTACTTCACAATTGAAAAAATTCATAAAACAAGAAGGGATCTGTGACTAATATAAAAAATATGGATATAAGTAAATACTATGGGGGTGGGGATCTTCAATAACTAAGACCCAATCGAAATACCATTAATTGAGAATATGAGATTAATCAAAATATGCAGGTAACAGATATAAAAACATTGAAAACCTTGCAAACTTGATATCACAAGAAGAATAAATGTTGACACTCCTGATGCATAAATTGTGACCAATTACTTTTGGTATTAAAATGTTTGGTCAGCAGAGGTCACAATCTTAAGTTTGGAAATGAGATATTTCCAAAATACCATGTGACCTTTGTACCATGGACATACATTTTACCAAAGTTAGATTTTTGAGATACTGTCTTTAAATTTATTGGGTTTTTTTTGTCTGGTAACATCAAACCATCTAATGCTCTCTCACTTAAAATAACCTGCATTCTTGTTGAGAGGTTACATGCAAATCATGGCATTAACACTCATGTTTTAAGATACTGTGTTTTCATAGATTCTAGATGTTGAACTTATGATGATAACAAAAGCTAATAACCAGAGACATCTGACCTAAATTGAAGTTTAAACTCCACAGATTTGTGTGGAGGTATTGTACATTGCAGGTACAACCTACAATGTGACTATATGTATTATCCCTTGTTAAGAATTTGAGGTGAAGGAACTTTAAATGTTTTAAGTATTTCAAGTTCTGACCTATGTTGACCTCCAACCATGGGTTTTTGGACTCACTTTATGCATGTCAGGTACAGGATCCACTAATGCTACCTTTTTTGAGATTAAGTTTACCATCCTAGGCATCATTGAAACATACACCCATAGAAAGTTACCAGATTGAACGAACCAACCACATGTAATATCTAGATAACCTAACTTCATATCGTTACAAAAAAAAAACACATTTGTAGCTCTCTTCTGTACATATGAAACTGGCCTAATTTTGTAAGACATTTCCCTGGTTGTCTCCCTCTCACAAGTTTTGGTCTACTTGGTCTACTTGTCGATCATGTTTTACGTTTGGATAAGCTTGACAGACTTTGTTTTGCTGATGAACTGGTTACTTGTGGGGCGCCCTCAGCAGACACCTGTTTCTCTTTGTCTTGAATAACCCTTCCATGGCAGTTTGGCACAACCCGAAGAATGAATCAGAATCTCAAATAATTACTATTTACTTTTACTTTACTTTACTTTTACTATTTTTTTACCTTTCATCAGCTTTTCTGCTTTCTCTACCAGATTTTGTAAAATGTCAGTTAGCCTGGATCTTGCACCAGAGACTTCCGGGGATTGGGTTACGTTGGGAAAGTTTTCGTAAAACATATCCAGCAACCAGCCTTTTCCTCCTTTGATCATGTACAAAACTTGATGAAGCATAATAAACACAAATAATAAACAAGTTTGAAACCAGAGAAAGAAGGGTAATTTTCTACATTGTCACATTAATGACATCTTGCAGTACAGTCAGAATACATGTAAATTTTCACACAGTGGACACATTTTCTTATTTAGTTGCAAAACCATTAACTCTCCACAAAGTCATCCAATCTCATAGTTCAGCAAGCTAACCATAACATCTATTATAAACGCAACAAGTGTGAAATATTTTGTTCTGATACTAATGGACAGGTAATGTAAAGAAAATTATTCATATTTCTTGGTTTTGTCTTTTTACTTTTTCTTAAATGAAATATTAAACCATTTTTTCTTTTTCTTTCTTTCCTTTCCTTTCCTATCATCAACAAAAGAAAGATTATCAGTTTCAATTTGAATTTAACCTGAAAGCCATCTGCCTTAGTGAAACCTTCCAGACTTTAATAGTGGATGGCAAACAACTTTAGACAATTGTTACCAGCTCAGGATACTTGCACTTACAAGAACCATTATATAAATACTCTATTGACCTAAAGATGACCTAGACATGGTAGAGAATGCAGTTGTTGTGAGGAGGCAGGTAAGTGTGGTATGAAGTACTTGTTGTACAACAAACAAGTAATGCAGCAAATCTAGGAGAGAGTTGCTAGGAGGGAGAAAATTATGGACAGGTATGAAGTTAAGTATTATGAATGCACACTGTAGTAACAAATCAATACAGTATATTAATGTTGTTAAGGGCAAGGAGCAGGTCAGGAAAAGCCTTTCGATTATTTTGAATGTGTAGCTAGTGTGCTACATAACTTACTTATATATTTTGGTAAGCATCCACTTACAGGGAAAGTTCATTTGATGTTGATGGAGCCGATTTCGTAAAGGCTATTTGTTATTTGTATAACACATGACATCATCACAGCAGCTGGGCAGCAGTACTTACAAGTTAATGTTTATCTGCAGGAGCCAGGAGATCCTTAATCAATGACTGTGCCGGTAGGAACTGCAAGAAATGGAAAGTGAGGGCATGTCATGAATGAGCACAAAATCACCTCTTGAAATCAATACATAGCTTTATCACTCAACAGTCCAGTCTTGAGTGAAATATTTAGCTTAACATTTTACTGATTATAATACCGATTATTCCAATACTTGAAGTAAACATTTTCTGAAAAGGATTAAATTCACACTTGCTGTTCTCCTGTTCTGGCCTACTGGTAAAGCTGTGCAGATTCTGAGCATGGTAACAATCAAAACACAAGAAGTACACTGTGTATCAACAATCAACACAGATAAATATGTATAACACTTTATGTGACATTATGACAAACCTCATAGGTGTATGCTACCACAGTTGTGTATTCAGCGCAGTTGACTGACCAGCAGATCAAAGGGAACCAAATTCAGATGCTTCAGGATACCATACCCAATCGAAGATTGTTTTGCACAACTTTATTGATGAAAGCACTCACTTTCCTACAGATTTCACATTAACTTTCATCTTGTTGTGAAGTGAGGTTGAGTTTTGAAATATCAAGTTTTTCTGTTTACTTTAAAGGAAAATCAAACCCTATCAGCCAAACCGCAGTAAGCCATGTATCAGTTAGCACCAGTGAAAATGTACATCCTGTTAAATCTAACATGCTGTTGCTATGTTTGTTTGCATCATAGGATTTGTAGTATGTAACAATAATCACCATGACAATTGTTATACCAGCACAATCACTGAGACTTTGACCTAAAAGCAGATCACACCTTCACGGAACATACCACCAAAGGTTTGTCGAGAAATTGTATGCCCTTCATAGCATAGGTTCCCTTGATAATGGTAGCCAAAATTGGTACTACTTAGAACCTACCTTAAAGGTCATCATTATTGCTCAAAAATTTGTTAGATTACCGTAACCCAAGCTCAAACTTCAGCAAACATTTTAATGCTACCTTTGAAAATTTTTGTTAACTGACACATTCTATAATTTACTATAAAGGGTCACAGCCTCTAACAAAAATCTGATGGCAGCTTTAGGACCCTAAAATTTGGGAACAACAACGATGAACTTTAAGTTACAAACACAAAGGACGTTAGTTGAATGTGTTCCATCAATGAATAGTAACTAATATTAGGCTAATGATCGATTGCATTAGTGGTAGTTATTATTAAATTTAGATCATGTGTAAAGCTGCTAACCAGTGATCAAAAACTGAAAACATTTTCAATATTTCAATGTCAACTGGAAACCAAGAAACTGTCCAATGTTTCTTGTGATTGATATAATGTACGACTGATTAATTTCTTCAACAAGAAAGCCAGTTAGCTAAGTGATTCCTTGCCAATTTTGTATGAGAACATTAAACAATAGCACTACAAACAAGATTGTTATGCATTGACTGCCATTACTGATCAGCAAGATTCTTGCACTAATGCGGACCTACCTATCATTCAAGTAAGAAGTTCTTCATCCACGCTTTACTATTGCCGTTCTCATGTCTTCAGAGTTTTCAGAAAGATATTAACCTAGAATGAACAAAGATGCACTTTTTGAGTTATTGAGTGCATGCTTACAAAATTATAAGACTTTAACCTCTTTTGACCTTCAGAGAAACGAGTAGGGTTCTTGTACTTGATATGGTGGATAATACATACCAAGTATGATTATTATCTAACCCTTACTTTAAGGGTAATCATTTTCACAAGGTTTTACAGATTCTGAGCTCTGTTGAACTCAAATGACCTTTGACATCAACCAGTTTCAATCCTTACAATCACCAGGCGAAAGCTGCAAACCACATATGAACTACCTAGCAGCACTGTTTTAGTTATCATGTTTACAGAGTTTTTGCCACTTTGATATATGTTGACCTCAAATGACTTTGACCTAGGTTACTATGTGCTTTAATTGCCCAACCTAATTATTGTCTTGCATATAACAGTATATCGTATTCAAGAACAATCTGGACTTTCTGACAAACTGTGTTGATGGGATTGCATGAATAATCATTGCATTTTTTAGAATGTCGAATTGCTACCATGAGAGATCATTCTTACGTGTACTCTTCAGGTAGTAGTCAGTGTCTTTCTTCTCGACAACACATCTGTAGTGTCCTTCGTTTTGCGTGTTAAATGATTCCACATGCACTATGAACGTCAAGCTGTCAACATGATCAGCATTGTCAAGGCCTATATCCACCGGTCCAAATAGGCTACCAGACATGACATCATCATCAAACCACCACCTGAGAGAAGTCCTTTCCATTGCCACAACTTATACATATATCGGCTCCGTGAATCAATTGCGTTACCTTTATGTAATAGAGTGGATAAAAAAGATCAAATGAAAATGGATCAAAAATTAAACTCGATGAAAAATCTAAGAACATCAAGAGGAACTGTTGTTGTTGCAGCTCACATTTTCTCTTCTTCTCACAATAGAAAGGGTCAATAGTACTCACTGGTTCTGTCCAAATGATATTCCCCTACGGTTCATCATATATCATGGAACAATTGCGCTGACAAAAGAATGAGACAAGACATACGTCAAAGATGCAATATATCACCAAATGACAATGCTATCCTCAAGGCTTTGTATCTATTTTGCGGAGCTTTACTTGGCTTACCATGTTGGAACAGTCCATTTGAGAAATAAGCTGAAGGGTTAAGCATACAAAGTAGTATGAAAATACAGCCTGACTTAAAAGAACTTGTTGTTTTAACGCACAGTGTAACAATACCATCATGCAATTTATAATACATTGTACAACTTTAGTTCTACAATTTGATTTACTCACATAGCAGGAATTACTTCATATAAGATTATGCTTCTTTTGCCCGTTTGTACAAGTGTAAATTCCTTCATTCTGTCCATTGAAAATTCTACATGCAAGAGAGCAGTTGGCAAGTTGATTATTTTGCCATAAACGTTTTCATATCCAATATCTCCTGGTCAAGAGCTATTGAATGTGAAGGGACGTGCACCGAGGAAGGAAGACCACAAGACCGTCGATTAGAATCTGTTACAGCAATAAGGGCGACACCTGGGAGTATAGTTACTGTTGATCTATTAACCGAGGAAAAACAGCCTCTGAAATATGTGAAATGAAATAAACATGAGAACAGGGTTAGAATAAACATGTACAGCAATAAAACATAATATTAGTGCTTGTAATAAATACCTGAGAACAGATACATGTTTATGTCACAAAGTCAGAAGAATTGGTCATGTGCATAACTTTAGTTATTTGTCCATGCACCCCCCAAAGCATGAGAGTAAATATTGGGAATACCAAGGATGCATGGGCAGTAGATTACCCCCTTTTTATCCATTAACAAGGGTTTGACAACTAATATATAAGCTAATAATGCAAATGACCATCCCATGACTATTCATAATGATCAATCAATGAGTCGTCAATATTTAACTGATCACTACATCTTGGGTGAGAGTACATCTTGATACACAAGATTAGAACACTGGTTAAAACCCATCAACTAATGCATATAAAATGAAAGGAAAGTATAGCATGTGAAATAGTGCCCTCACAATTTGTCAAGTGATCACCACAGACCGTTTGTTATGCACTAGAATAACGCATTAACCAATCTGAAATAGCATTCTATTGGACTATCATGATTCCATGAAATATCAATAACATCAACACTAACACAATGTTAGTACGAATACCTGCAACATGAATCACGACAAATATCTCTTTCCCATGTTACAGCTGAAAGTATCTATAACATGAGTGTGGAATGTGTTTCCCTCTCACTAAAAAGCATTTCTTTTTAGGAAATATAATGACTCAGTATAACAACTTCATCCTACATTCTTACATAAAGTATAATAGAGGGTACTAGTATAGTATATGCAATAATTTGAAAGCTGGTGATAAATGTTGACCAGTGGCAAGTTAAAATGTAACATACTACTACAAGAATAATACAAAATATATGACCATATTGGTAAGCATGCATTTGCATATCACGCAACAAACTGCACTAATGAATATCTCAATTGCACGATGTTAATGATATCATTTTTAGCTGTAACTGATGTAAGGAACATTAATAGATTCTGCAAAATAAGAAAACTATGAAGAGTGTAACAACACCACATGTCTGCAGAAATAAAAGCCGGGTACTGCCGAAGTATACTGCTATAATGAAAGGTTCTTACTTCACTTCGAAATGAACCTCAATGTGGCATTGCTGCCTTGCCTTGCGACCTCCTTCTCTATCAGATGCTCCTTTCATAAATCTCACCACTTCTCTTTCAACTTCCACTGCCGTGGAATTAGAAGTGTGTTGGTTCTTCCTAATGGTTTCTGAAGTTGAAAAAAGAAGAAAGTCAAAAAGGAAACTTTTAATTCCTTACATTGGAAGAATAAGCAGGTAAGTCCTTCATATTAATACAATCATTTGTTCCTATCTTAAAGGACATGAAAACTTCCTCCTTTTACTATGAACTCCAACCATATAACCCAACAAATTACAGGTAGTTTTCCTGAGTGTGTGAGCCATGAGTTTCACTGCCCGTTCTGCAGCTCCCTATACGTACCGGAGCACATGCGTCAGTTCCGGTGCTGGCTTAAAGGTATTCTGTATTGGCCCCAAATTATAGCATGCTATAATTGTTAGAAATTTAAAAAAAGTACTTTGCTGGAATTCTTTACTTTCTAAATTGTTCTCACACATTGTACAGGAGCACATAAGATGACTGAACGCCTCGGTGAGGTAAATTTTTTTTCAGGTTGGTAAGAGAAACATTCTAAATAAAGGTGACCATATATAAAATCTGGCATATTTGGGGCCAATACAGCATAAAATTTCAGTTGTACCAATCCAGCAGACCATTTCTAAACGAATTGTTTCGAAAAATTTGCCAAATATCGTTATAAATATTCAGCAAAATGATATTCACAACAATCAATACAGGCCTGCTCATGGACGGGTGATTATACCATCTTTGTGCCGTATTCTTACTTTTTTCTTCAGTTAGTAAGCCAAGTTAAAAACTATGTATGATAATGGCGTTGCCATCTGAAAAAGAATTTGAAGTCTCTGCCAGGGATATCTGAGGATACAGTTTTCAACTAATAGCTTTATCTGAATCATTATATCATTTATCATTATAAGGAACAACAGGCAGGCTATTTTTTGTGTATATGTAATCTTGGTCAAGACGTTTGTAATATTCTTTGCTTGTGTGCATACAATACATGCATCAAAGTCCATCTATGCCTATCACGAATGTGCTTGTCCACTGAATTTTTCATGCCCGAGGATCTGTCCATTATCAATCAAAAGCATTTCTGGGGACGTTCTCTGGACAGAACAGCATAATAGATATGGGGAAATGGCTGTGCGGAAAAGGAAGGAAGTACACTAGGCTGCTTAAACTAGGTTCTTAACAAGACTATCGTATATGATGTAAAGTATAAAGCAGATATTCAATGAATTGTACAAACTTTCTAGAACTTTACGAAGCAACAGGTCCTTGAAGGCTAATTTCTCCCTTTGTCCTGTCCAGTTGACACATATGGCTACATCATTGGTTAGTACTTCATGCAGCATCCTCCTTACTGCAACAGACAAGAGCTGCCCACACATTGATGACAGGGTCAAAATGTGGAAGAAAACAGTTGTGAATTTATGATGCTTTGATTTTCAAGGAAGCCAGAATTTTAAACCTGATATGTCATAGAGAAATCTAACCTGAAGACTGTGATGAATTTTTCATTCAATTCCCATATGCTGTTTTTGCGATAGCGACAGTTCACTTAGCACATCTCATACTAAAAAGAATTCTAAGCAGACATGTATGATGACATTGATTCACATTGACAATTGAATGCTCTGTTTCTCACTGAAAATTGCATGCAATTTTCTACTGCAGGCAATTGGTAAATAATTGACTTCATGCATCCCCTCTTGCAAACAATTGCCCTGTCTAACTCTCTAGAGGTCAATCAAAAGAACAGTACTGAAAAAAATATTCTACAATGTTTTTCTTTTTCTATTTACATTTTCTACCATAGCAGATAACAGCTCTGCGCTAATTTTGGTCTAAAGTTTCTACTTGTAAGCTATTTTAACGGTACTGTAGTCTGTAGCTAAAGTGTAAAGTACCCAACAACCATGCAGCACTGGTAAGTTCTTCTTTCATAAAGTACAACCTACCTATCTGCTTATAATGTATGTAATTTTTTTCATATATAGGACAAAGTATGAGCATTTACCAAACGTTTCTCCACATTTACATCAGTCCGAGCACGTTCATCCAGAGCAGTAAGAAAAGGAACATATGCAAGTGGCGAGTGAATGTCATCTGGCAGTTCCTCCAGATCTAAGTGGGAGGTCCTAAGGGAGTGTATAAGATGGGAATTTATGACTGTTTGTCGCTTCAGTTCCCTTATTTCAGCTTTGATTTCAGCCAAAATCAAAAGGATTTTCATCTCAGTTGCTGTATAGTGACAAAATCAAAGAAAGTCTCTTAAAAAGCAACATCAGATGTTAAAAGTAGTCACTTTGAAGTGGAAGTACATGATACCGATCGGCGGGCGAGCAAGCCGGGTTTAGACTCATTTATCTCTATAAGAGAGATCTATACAGGGGATTTGCTCACACCAAGGAATTGGGAATCAAAGGAAAGGGGCGCCCTTTATCGAGCTATGGTTAAGTGCCATCGTTTCCATGTTTTTGTTTGAAGTTTTCCAGCTTACATTATGAACAGGCCCCCTCTGGCCCCTGGAGATATACAGCTTATTTGCCACCAATGGGTAAACCCGGGGAGGCCAAGGGAGGAAGGCGGAAGCCGTCGTCGAGCCGTCGGCGGGAATGAAGCGGTTTTCCGTCGCTGATATCATGCCAGTGGCCCAAAGTCTGCTTGCTGGCTACATGGTGGCCCTTTATTGAAGATCAACCTGATTCTCCTAACACACCTAACAATATATTATTATACATAGAATAATAGTTTAACTCATCACCGACTATTTTTAGTAACCGAGAATTAATACAATGTGACAGAATTATGAAGTAATGAATCATTTTACGTAAGTACAGTTAACGCTTAAATTCGTGGATTAGGTCCCCTTACACGAATCCAGCACAGATTGTTATACACCACGGTAACAATGATATTCAGGTCGAGTTTTGGAAATGCTTTAGTTTAGCCTAGCTAATTCTAACTGTATATCATTGTCTTGTTATGAGTCATACAAACTCATCATTTACACTCACCAATCATATACTTTTGTACAAAATATTCGTTATCACTCGAAACGTAATATTTACCGTCAAATCCTGGTCAGGTTTCTCAACTATTCAGCATGTTTGGTCGGACAACCACGCTAACACGTGTTGGCTGCAGATAGGATGCACCGCTCTAGTTGTGGCATTATTATGCAATACGTTTAAGAGCTACTTTATATGTCGCTCACCAACATCATTACTGTTTGGTGCATAGCCTTGGATGTTCAAGGATCGGGTCTCTTGCGATCTGGCCTTCCGAGTATTTCCGTAATTCTTTATAGAAGTATTTCTGTCTTTATTTGGACATTGAACAACATATTACCTGGTCGGTAACATTA
>JAAAKB020253561.1:0-10694 GCA_010014835.2 Apostichopus leukothele | reverse complement strand
CAGTAGGCATCTACAGGAGCAAAAGTTGACCTGACTTGGGCCATGTAGGTGTTTGAACTAAAAATAAGGGAGGGAAAAGGGGGGGGGGAAAAGGGAGCGGGGGGGGAAGCGGAAGAGGGAGGGACACAACCATCCTAGTGTAAAGACTAAGTAGTTTTTATTCTTTCCTGGCAGCAGCAATGTGATGTGCTTTATAATTTTATTATTTTATCAGTTTCAGTAATGATTTGGTATTAATTATGTTTATAACTACTTGCCTGTTTTGGTACCAAATTTTCAATCTCTTGTTGTTCATTTAGTTCAACTTTGACCTCAACTCCCTCCAGTTGAACGGCACCTTCATGTACCCTTCTAGCCTTCAGGTGGCTGGCTATATCTATCAACTTATCCACGCTCCATTTCAGATCTGCAAGCCTTACAGAAGAAAGAAAACACCAACAATAACAAAATTAGGAATACCACAAAAGTAAAAAAAATTCAAGCTGCAACTCCAGAAAAAGAGGATGAAAATTCTGATGATAGAATAAAATGTTTTAAGTTGATTTGAGAATCACTAATTATCAGTTATGCATGTCAATATTGAGGGCAAACTCTTACAAACTACCTTAACTGTTACATCCATTGTTTTTATCTTGCTTTAACTTGCTTTCCTTACCTCACTTATCTCTCTGAACAAGTTAACTTTGATTCAGTGATTGATTCGTCAAGTTCCACATTATTTATCGGTATGAGACTTGTCTTTAGTCTCAATTTGGGACACTATAATATACAGATATGAGATACCTGCCTATACCTACTGTACTAACATGTATTTGTCAATGATTCATATCATTAATACATACAGGGCCATAGACAACGGGCTACGTGCCTCCTCCGCTCAAATTTTGTGAGCCCACCCCCCATCCTCCCCATAAATCCAAAATCCTTACGGAGGGAATAGAGCCTATACAGATTCATGAAAATCATATCAATACAAGTGTTCTTTATTTATTCTCTGACTCTTGAACTGAAGACAGATATTTGGCTTCGCCCCCACATACCATGATGGCCCACCATTAAACTGTGTCCTTTTCCCTTTCCTATGAAATACTGTATGTGTTTTTATGAAAGTAAACATCTATGAAGCAAACATCTTATATTTAGGCTACAGTAATCCATCATTCTCTACCTCTTTCTTTTCTCCTCTTCACCAAACCCAGCAAGCTCTGGTATCTCCTCCTCTCCAACCTCTTCCTCATCATGTATCATCTGAGCGGCCTATAAGAAAAACAAAAACACAATTGACCTTTCTCTCGAGAAGTGCCCGAATAATCTGAGATCCAAAGCAAGTTTTAGATTGAGGGGTGGGTGGAGCATGGTCAGCAGGGTTGTTTCCCATTTCTGCTATTTTAATATACCTATCATTACTTTGAAATACCGGTGCTGTGGCCGAGTGGATAAATGCGGTGGCATATGAAGCAATGAGGCTTAGCAGTCGGGAGGTTCCGGTTTTCATACCCGGCCAGGTCGTAGTACAGTGAGTTTTTTTTCATCCAAGAGCAATGTACGGTTTTTCACATCTGAAATGATTTTCTTAATTGAAGAGATTCCAAATTTGAGTTAAAATGTTGGATTAGAAGCCACCTGCCGTGTAAGTTGTACTCCATAAGCCCTTGCAGGCTTCTTCCACATTTGTGGTCACCTAAGTGTCGTAAAAGTAACTGCTGATTATTATTATTATTATAAATACACAATTGATAGTTATGTAACTACAGCACCACAGTTATTCTGATGTACAAACTCACATTATCACTTCTCGACATTTAAGAGGACTGTGTACACAGTTTACAATGGGCTTACCTCATAGAACATCTTGTAAGCGGATGAAATGATTGTCCTCCCATACCAGACCTTCTCGACCTCGTAGGTCTCTGGCTTCAACTTCCAAATCACGCTGACAGCGTAGCGGTCCACTCCTCCGATCAAGGAACAAAGATCCGAACTCAAAATAGCAGGTAGCATATCGAATCTTCTGTCGGCTAGATAGACGGTAGTCGATCTGTTGATGGGAGAATAAGACAGGGGTGCATACGTAATTGGACGGTTAAAGATGAGTGGATCAAAGTAAAATTGTATCGACTAATTCTGTGACTGGTTAATCGTAAATCTGTTCAAAACAAGTTTGTATGAATTAAGTGGCAAAACCACCACGTCAAATGATGTCTTCTTCCTTTGTTCCTCTGTTTTGCTTGTTTTGAAAGGTGGGGTGGGGCTTTCACAATAATAATAATAATAATGTATAATGCGTACATATCCACCCGGAAGGGTGCTCAAAGCGCGGGAGAGAAAGAGAGAAAAGAAATGCAAAAAGAAATGAACAAAAGAATTATTGGTTTTCATTTGTTTAATACTATCTTGAAAAAACATCCATCAGAAAATAAATGAAGGATTAATGACAAGGTTTCAGATGTTTGACAACCATCTATCTTACCAAAGACAAATTAACAGTGCTTTTTCTTTTACAGTTAATTGATAATTGTTTCTATATTTGACTTTTAACTAGATACATTAGGTCACTGAGACATTGAGACATCATGTAATAGTACTATGTTTATGCAATGAACCATATGAAGACATTTCAAATGAAATACAGAATATCCTAGGAAGGTTCAAGTAACCAGCTTCTACCTTGATCTTGCTTCCAGGTCTGTCAACGATTTAGTCTTGACGAAATGAGAAACATCGGCAATGTGTACCCCCAGCTCGATGTAACCTTTCTTCAGTTGCCTGCAAGAGAAATGCTAAACTTTCATGGATTTAATTTATACTTTGCTGCTTTTATGCAAGCTTTACAGGTTCACTGTTTCTCCACAAAAAAAATATAAAAGAATGTAATTGTTGTTAATATGTGTTGCTCACGTCCCCTTCACTTCTGTCGTAGAGTATAAAGACTGGTTCTATTTCTCATAAAGAAACTTGTCGAAGGCATTGTTGACTACTAGCAATTGAAATGGTTCTTCTAAAGTGAATTTTTATGCTGATTACAGAAAGTCTGGTCCCCAAGCTGAATTTTGAAGAGAAGCATGCCTAATTTGCATAAATTCAAAATGGCCAACATTTTGATGATTTTTGTGCATAACTCAAGATTTAAGGGTCGTAGAGACTTTGTTCTTGTGTCTATACCTTTGTTTGTAGGGTCAAAGAATGCAATTATAATAATAGTTGTATCATTAGGTCATAAGTTGACACTTAATTTGCATAAATTCAAAGCCTGGTGGTGGAATAGTTGGAATTACAGTACCAAGACAAGTTCTATAATATGGAATTGCAGCAAAATCATGCATTCAATCATATATTGCTTCATATATGATTTCATAAGACTAGCTAAGAATAAACATAGTTCTAAAGATCACCCACTTCACTCCGAGTTGATCTCTCAGTGCAATAGAACCAACAAGTACAATCTACGAAATCCTACTATCTTGCCAACTTTTAGAATTATCCTTTTTAAGAACTCATTTATCTACAGAGCAGCCATTTATATTCAAAATGGGTTGTTAGAATCTCTGTTATGTTCGTTTTAATCTTTCAACCCTTCTAATCCTCCATCTTATTTCTTATTTGTTCATACTTTCATAATTGTTCATTTTACGTCTTTTTGTGTATCATTATTATGTGTGCTATTTATCAATTTTGTAATTTATACTGGAAATAAAGAAATTGAAATTGAACAAAAAATGGAATTGCAGGAAAAGGTTGCATTCAATCACACCTGCTACATGAGTTCAAATTGTTAATTAAAAAACTTATCTTTTTAGGGTGGAGTATGGGCATTAATCTTATTCGTTGTTTTATTCACATTACTGTGCCTACTTTTATGTATATTTATATTTTTATGTTTTTTATTGTGGTTTATAACCCTGTCTTTATCATTTTTTTTTTTACTTTTACTGCTGTTGTTATTACTTTTAGGTTTTCTTAAGTTTGGTAATTTTATATTCCAGGAATTGGTTCTATTGTACAGTGCTCTTGAGCATGTTTTATTTCATGATAACAGCACTTTAATATTTGGTATTTAATTATTTTGTATTTATTTATTTAATTACCTGACTGAGAGAGTGTCATCTACATCCTCACATCCCTTGGGGTCGATGCTGAAGACCAAGTGGGTCTCTCTGAGGTCCCGCCTCTTACCCACCTCTGCATCATCCATCCTCCAAGGATTGTCGTCTGTATTGACGGGCATATCTTGCAGCTTGAGAGAAAGGAGGCAAAAGATTTCACAAAATAATGAGATTTCTTGGTCCATTGTGTGATCAGGAAAGAAAATTTCATACTTATTGGACTGGATTTCGACGTACCCCCAATGAAGAATTCATACTCTTGACCTTTCATTTCTCATAACTATATATTATTGTAGAAATATGTGGACACTGGCCATAATTGCTATGGGCTCATTTGAATTTGACAGTGCTTGATAATAATTATGACAAAAGTAAATTTTACAGAATATAAGCAGAGTTCCCTGTAAGTATTCAGTTTCTTTTAGTATTTTCTGAAAACACACTGAACTGTCTCAACAAAAAAAACTTGATGGCCAGCCTTGATGGCCTACCTTGATGGCCAGCCTTAATGGCAGCCTAAAGTTCTACACAAAACATGGCCACATATTGCAAAGATCAAATTGTTGTCACGGCATAAACTGTTTTAAAATCTTCTTGTGAAAAAGTTATTGCTTTAATGATGCCTGTAGAAAAAAAAACAGATTTGCAATCTAATTAAGTTATACCGACCTGGCGTTCGGAGAAATTTCCCACAGAAATGGTATTTTCTACCAAGAGACATTGTAGTTCTGTTTCTAGAGTGCCGATAGGCCCGAGGGTCTTGACAAAGTGTCCGTTTGGATATTGTGAGTCCAGAGGCCAAGAGTCAATCCGGATTATCACCCTGAAAAGATTAGAAGAGGGAAAGCAGGGTAGACATGGAGTGGATTTAAAATCAGGGATTTTAGCATATTTGAAAAATGAAATCATTACCAAGTTGTTGTACGGTAATTTATGAATAAGATGGATTTTCCAGCTTTTTATCTTTATACCTTTCCTGAGCCATAGTTTTGCAGTGTTTTATTATGTCAGTTTAAATAAGTTTTGTGACAAGTCATTTTATATTGTGTCAGTATAAATAAGTGTTGTGGTCATTTAAGTTGAACATTGACCGAGGTGGGACTTGTCCAACGTTGAGGTAATACAGTGGATAAACTCAGTGTCAGAGGTGTGTATCGGAGAGTGTATCCATTAAAGTGGTAAACATTTGGTCTCTTTTAGTACCTAGGCTCTACCTTGAGATTTAAAAACAAAATACATTAAATGACTACAATAGAACAAATTTGATGAATACATTATATCCAGTAGAGCCATACACAATACTGAGGAACTTGTCGGGATCTTTCTTTTAAGAACGATGGGAAGGCAACATAGACAAACTACATCATAGAGACATTCAAATTAAAAGCAATTAAGCTGCTACCATACTCAATTAAACTCTTTCTCATATTCTCTAGTTCCAAAATGTCTAAGGAAACAAAGCTTCCTAAACAACAGAACTGACCAGCTGAACAATTTCCAGTTGTTAAAAAAATACATAAATACATATATATATATATACATATATATGTATATGTACATATATGTACATTATATGCGGACACCCTAACCACTAGGCTATGGACGCTGATTGTATGTCCAGAGGTTGAAACCGGTAACTAGTATTGTTCGATACAGGTGACAAACGCCTACAGTGGAATTACAACCTTCCTCCAAAATTAGCATATTTTACAGTCCATATTTTTATATTAGTATTACTGAGGTATATAAATTATATTTCTTATAACACTGAATGTACTAAGGCTCTGCATAGCCTACAAAACAGCCATTCGTCTATTCCTTTTAGCCGCAATTGTCCAATTTGACCTAACATATTACTATGCAATATATTAGATATGCAGATATTGTTAACATTCCATGTACATACCTGTGGTCTCTCAAGGCTTGCGCCTGACGAGTTCCAACTCGTATCTTTGGAATCCGGTAGTCCCAGGGAACCATCAAGACCTTCCCGCCTCTCATGGCTAACTGTATCATCTGATTGTTTTTAAATATAAAATGTTACCTTGAATAACAGCAGGAGTCTGATGACATTCAGGTAACTGCTCAAGAGCTTTAAACCAAAGTCTTTTAAGTTTCAAAACAAAGTTTGCAACTACATCTCCAAAAAGAATGTAATTCATTAATCTGACAAATTGTCAAAATTTAATTCAAATACAACAGAGAATGTCATAAAGTTTAATATTTCTTACTTGCTTTTAATAACTATGTGAATTAACAAAATATTACAAATTAATTAACAAAATATTTAACAAAACAAGTAATAAATATTTAACAAAATCATTAATAAATAAATATATTACAACAAAAATGTGGTCAACAAAATGTTACATTTTGAATCATTCATTAATTAATTACTATTGAACAATATGTAATTTAATTATAGAGGGATGTCTTTAATAGCTTGCTTAATTGCAATCTACTCTGGATTTGATCAATCTGCCAGAAAAAAAACACCACAAAACAGAAAAGAAATGGAATAAAATCGAATACAGATGCTTAATACCTTACTGTTCTGATTGATATTTTAATGCATAGTTCCTTACCACTGATATATGAAGATATATTTTCGTACCACTTCCCATCACTCAGGAAAATTGGATTTTTAAACGTGACAGTGCTTGCAACCGTCTTATGGAGGAGCAACAGGAAGATTGAGTGTATTTCTAGTGATGTATATATCTTACATTTGTGTGACATATCTTGCTATTGTTTGCAACATTTGTATTTTGTTTCCAATCATCCATTTAACTTTGAACTTTTAGTCTTAAATGTGACACAGATATGATTTTTTGCTTTCTAAGTGAAATCAGTGCAAAGTATCCAGCCATGGGGTTGTTTATTAGTATCAAGTGAAGAGATTTTCACACAGACTGACCTCCTGATCTTCAGGAAAGCTTGCGACGTAATCTCTCCAACCCCTCTGTACGATCCCTACGACCCTACCGCTGGGCATCTGGGAGCTGGACTTGTCGCTGTCACCATCCTCCTGAGAGCCACCTGAAAAAAATATATATAATATGTGAAACATTTACAACTTAATCATAATTCATGTGTCACACATGGATATGGTTTCTTGTCTCTATCTCATCAACCTCTTTTCTAAGGTTTAGCTTCCATATAGAAGCATGTACCAGTTAAAATTAAACCCCTACTTTTTCACTTCAAAATGACTTTTTCTTTTCTTACTTTGGTGTTTCAAGTTCGTTATTCTCCCCTTCCATTGGTTCTGTGGCAACAGCTGAACGACAACGACATCACCATGAATGGCTCGATTCCTGAAAATATAGCCAAAAATAAAATAAATAAATCATGAAAAAACTTATAACAAGAGGTATAGATAGACCTGTCCAATGCAGGAACCAGCTACATCAACTTCAAATCCTCTTCCTTCTCCACCTAGCCTCTTTCAAGGGTAATACCTGAATTTATCAATGTTTAATAATACATAAATGAATGTAAAAATGTGATCCAATGAATATTAGCAGTGTAGTACTATACACAGTGTCTTATCACGATTGAACTTCTTTCAAATTTCTACACATTTAGCAAAGTCAAATAACATAAAATATAATGGTTATCCGACGATACAGTTGTGTCAGGTAACCGGGCACACACGTAGAGAAGGATAAACCCAAATTCCTGTAACCATGATAGGTCTTTCATTCTGTCCATGTAAAATGAACATCTCAGAGAAAAATAGTCATTTTGACCAAATAGGCTAGGTGGTGATAGGCTAAGATTGATTCAAAGCCAACTCAAACAGTTTTCTGGGGTTATGCTTTGGGGTTTTGCAGAGTGCCATCAGTATTTCACTTTGAAGAATGTTTGGTCCTTGGAACCTAGAGTATGTTCCTGTGTGCTTTAATACTTCCCTCCAAGTTTATACTTCCAAGCATGTCTTCTGGACAATGAGTCCAGTCCTGATTCCTATTGTGCGTCCAATGACAAGTTACCTCACAGGTACCCATTTAACCCCTGGGTGGAGAGTGGCAATTGAGATAAGGCTTGCCCAAGGACACAACGTAATGAACTACTGTAGGCAGGAATCGAACCAGCAATCCTTGGATCACGAGTCCGACGCCTTAGCCAATTGGCCACCACGCTCATACTTCCCAGCATGTCTTCTGGACAATGAGTCCAGTCCTATTGTGCAATCAGATTTATAGACTCACCTGTCTTTCATTCCTGATACCAAGACATCCGAGTCATGGACGTTGTCCTTTGAATCCAATCTGTGCGAACGGGTGAAGAAAAATATCCATTAATAGTTATTATTCTAACCATGTCATGAACCAGATATTTCTTTTTGAAAGTTCCGAACAAATATCTAGAAAGAATGGCATTCGCTAGTATTTTGTATTTTCACTGCAGTTTTGCACCTTTTCTTTTGGCATTGTCCACACCCAGTTGGAACATTTTTTCCCTCCTATACTGTAGTGTTATGTCCCGATTCAGAGCACTCTTATTGTCAGTACAAGCAGTATGGATATCATGTTTCTATCAGATCAAGGTTAGGAACTGTTTGTACTGACAATACCAGTGCTTTGAGAGCATGATATTGGAGCACAGTTTAGAGAGGTATAAGCATTAGGAAATGTCCCAACTGGCTGTATCTACAGTTTGTGGGTGTATTGCATTCTCTGTTGGGGGTGGGGAAGCTGGTATTGTTGATTTATTATAAAACGTATAGATTCTATTATTAAACCAGCTAGTCGTGTTTGGGGAGAGAACAGGGCCTCATCCTACCAACGTCTTCTTGAGGCTCAGCTGTAATTAAGTTCTCATCAAAAATAATCACCGCCTACATATGGATCTGGACGGGGCAATAATCCCTTGTAATCAAAGGATGAGACTACCAAATGCTGCTACAAACCAACATTAATCTTCTTTTATCCTGCAACGTATAAATATTTTGTTTTGTTAGGTTTTTGAAATTCTGCTTTCTTCTCTTTTGTCTTTTTTTCACTTCTTCATGTACAAATTGTTATTTTTTGTGGCGAGCAGGTACTTAGTTGAAATCAATGAATCTTAAATAGCAGGCTTAGTAAAGTTGACTTCATGGACAGTTTTGGTATTATCTCTACAAGGCACTATTGCATGCATATTTATGACAGATAAGAAAAGTTTCAAACTTCACTTCATTATTTGAAATGAACTTGGCATGTCCAGCTAATGAGTTACGTTGGCATGGGTTTGTAATATAGAATACTATGGATGTTGATGGACGTTAATCAACATCACTGTAAGACACTTACTTTAGTAAACCTATCGTAATGAATGCAAGCCATCTTTTCCCCTGATTTCTGTTATTCCATTTTATTTCAAAGTACTTCACACAGAAATAAAACACTAAATACTGGGAGTCAATATTTATGACTAACCCTTCTACATCATCATCATCATCGGTTTCCCTGCTGTTATCTGCTGCTCCCAAATCCTCCTCTTCATCTTCAATGTCCTCCAGTAGATAAGACATCTGACTTTTGTCCTCATTGTAGTGAGCCTACATGAAAGACAAAACAAATATAACACCACCTTTACTCCCAACTCCAAAAAGATAAATTTGCAAGGAACAGCAAATATCTTATGGTTCATACCACTGAAACAAAACAATTTAAAATGTGAAATATCTGGGAATTCTTTGTAGATAACCTTCAATTTTTAAAATGATGTCATTAAGATAATGCAACAAGTAAAATGCCACAGATATTTAAAAAAAAAAAGATAAGAGAGAGTGTGAAAAGAGACTATCAAAGATAAGCTGTGCATGAGTCAAAATATTTCATACATTAAATGCAGTTTCTCTGTACCTTGTCTTTTACTGGCTAAGGTTTTGCCAAAACGACATGTTTGCGTTCTATCAAGTTTCTCACTGCCAACGTACTCACTGTGCAGAACAACAACTACAAGACTCATTGCTGACCAAATCCGGGTTGACAGTTTGGGGTAAAAGTATTATCAATCATAGTTCTTCTAAGCAATGAACTATTTATGGAAGCCAAAAAGAGAGTAGAAAACTTGCACCTCTTTCGTGAACATTCGGAAATCAAATGTCGATCAGTTAAATGAAACGATTAAAACTGGACTTGGGGATGATGAATCAATAAAGGTGGAAAATATTACAAATTAAACTTAGCACTCTTTAATTGAACGGGTTTATAATGCAAGGTGGTTATGGATGTTTGAGCTGAGTGGCTTACCACGACGCCCTCTACAGACTGGAGCGAGCTGAAGATATACTTGAGAGGGGTTTCCAGATGAGGAGTCAGTTCTCCTTTTAAGATGGTTGATAAGGATGCAAACAAACCATAGCTAAAAGAAGAGATCATTTGAAAAATAAAAGATGGTTGTGGTGCAAAGAAAAATTATAAAATTCCTTATATATCTTACGTAGATCAAATTCTTAAGAATTAAATGTATATTCATAACGGTGATATGTAAAACACTGCATAAATCCATATCCATGAAACATGGGGTACCTCCTTCAACCACCCCACCCCTCCCCGCCCCCACCACCCCCATAACTCCGCCTTTTTCTTGTTGCTTCTG
>JAAAKB020253540.1:0-10696 GCA_010014835.2 Apostichopus leukothele | reverse complement strand
TTTTAACAAAAGGAGAGGTCAAAATTTACAGTATGTTAAAATATCCCCCCCCTCCCCCCCCCCCCCAAAAAAAAAGGAATCCTGCTGCACATAAAGTGATGGATGCCTCCATACAGATTAACATCTAATGGAATTAGACAAGAACTGAATCAAGCAGGATTCTCATTTGACAGTACCAAATTCAAACTTCAGTAAACACTACCTGTTTTTCAATTTATGTGGACAAAACTTTTGTGGACACATAATTTGTTACATATTTTATGAAAATCATGTATTAATCACATTGCAAACTGTCAACAAATGGGGCCGAACCCCTCAAATGTGCTTTACTACTAGATGCCCTAGGAGTTGTGCATACGTGGTATTCTGGGCTTGTACACAATATCAGAAACATCACATTTCCAATAAGGAGGGCAGAATATTATACAAGTCTGATTAGCTAGGATATGATAAGCTCATTTCTTCCTTTCTTCAGTTTTATCTCATCTAAGCGAGAAAAACTGCTCATCTACAGCAAAATACGGGTATAAGTAAAATGGACTGATGTTTTTTTATAATAATAGCAGAATCTCCTTCACATGTAACTTGTTTGCCTCTGGACAGTTAATCCTACATTACAATCTTCCCTGCATATAGCAAATACAACCCAGTCCCCTGTTTTTGGCCAAGAACAGGGGAGATTGAAATCTACCCGAGTTGGTAATGCTAGCTATACTGTACGCTCCTCTGCACAAATTCATGAATAAACACACAGTGTACTATGTCAGTGGTCAAGCCAAATTTGTCTTCACAAGCAGGAAAGTAGTGCTGGCATTTAGAGCACTTGTGTTTACAATCATACGGTGGCTGGTCAATTAATTAGGTGCATTCAAGGATGAATCCTAATGGTGGCAGTACTTGGGGTAGTTTATGCTATCAAGTGACAAATTATTAATGCTGACGTGAATTTGAGGAGGACTGTTTTTCTATGGGCAGGCTTGGCCATCATGTAGCTTAGCAGAAATGATCTGGCTGGGATTGAAATCATGTCAGGACCTGTCCCTTTTGCATTCATTTATTAACAGGAAAAAATGTAAGACACAGACCTCTTCCACAGTCTGCTTGATCAAAGCCAACAGTGCAAAGGCATGTGAATGCTTGATTCCCTGTCTGGCTGTTCACACAGGTTCCACCATTCATGCAAGGGTTCATTGCACAAGGGTCTATAAAATATGAAAGAGAAGTTTTTAAACAAAAATACACATGATCAAAATATGGTTTTACCGATTTGCTAAATTGTGATGATTCTTTAAGAGCAGACCAGTAGGGACTACTACATCATAATAACTTGAACTGAAAGGCAACCCAATCTCAATTATTTAATCCATTTATCATGAATAATTAATCAATTGATCATGATGATACTTAACCGTAGGGTCACATTTAAATATGAAGTATATGAGGGTCTAACCACCCTACTTGCTGATAATGAGTAAGAACTGTATCAGCTGCTGGTGATCATGATTTCAACACCATAAAAGGAAATGTTACTGCCGACAGGATCAGATACCATGTTAACGTTGCATCCACTATAAACTCACTTTCCATAGTTACACCCTCACAACATAAGAACATGTATTCGTATATTTGTTGGAAAGAATCAAGTAGCGTTAATACCATGACAATGAGTTCTTGCCCCATCAGAAAAGCATATTTAACCTAGTGATGGGTTTGAAAACAACATCGACACTGCATCCACTGTAAACTCACCTTCCATAGTTACCCTGACAACAAAAGAACATGTATTCATATTGTTGAAAGGATCAGTGGCTGTAACTGCGACGACGGTTGCACCAGGGAAAAAGCATGTTCCGCTAATAGGATCGGACATTACATTCACCACGCCTCCGCTATTATCCATAACGGATGGAATAACCCAAGTGACTTCCGTACATTCTTGAGTCACTTGTAAATTCGTTGTGATGTCCTGCGGACATTCGACGGATGGAGGAATGGTATCTGAAAAGGGAAGACAACCACAAGAAACTTGTGCAAAACTTCACAAAAATATATATGTGTAATAGTACAACATAATGATCGGCCAAGGCAGGCAGTTATTTTATGTCGCTAAGCAGCCACATGAGCATGTAGGAGAAGCGGAATGGAGCATTACTTACACTTCCCGTCAGTTGGCTATCCAATTTACATTTTTTGCTTGTTTTTTTATTTTTTTTATATTTTTTTTACAATTTGGAAGACCATGTCAGATGGGAAAACTGTGGATTTCTCCACGATGTAAAGACCACCTAACATACGTAACACTATTAAAAGAGATATATCAAGGAATTAATTGCTTTTGGCTGCCTTTAATTGGTGAATAAACCATTGAGATCCTAAATTTTGGGGAAGGCATATGTCTCATGGGTCAAAAACTGTTGTAGAATGTGCAGTAGTAAAGAAAATGTTATCATAGATGCGTTACATCTTCTTTAAAGCTACGTGGCCACCCAAGAAACTTTTTTTTTTACCAATTTCTGTCAAAGTGACCGCAAACTGACAAGAGTTCTGATTTCCTGCTGGGTCAGTCGCTGTCACGGTTACTGTCCTCGTTCCTGCAGGCAGACATGATCCGCTTGGAGGGGACGAAACCGTAGTGACCGTCCCCTGACTGTTGTCAGAGGTGAAGGGAATTTCCCAGGTTACCTCCAGGCAAGGCGCCGTGACGTCTATATTTCGGTTGATATTCGACGGACATATCACACTGGGAGGCTGATTGTCTGATGAGGGAAAAAGAGACCTAGCCATTAACACCAATGGCAATTAACAAGGAACAAGTATAACAGCAAAACAGGAAAAAGATAAACTTTCTTTCTGCTAAATCATTCACTTACAATAAAATTGATTCCATCTGAAAAGTTTGTGGGCAAAGAAATTCGAAGAAGGACAGATACTAGAAGTTTCATCTGAAATGGTTTCTTGTTTATCAAGGTCTGAATTTAATCTTATAATACCATCCATCGATTAATCATACCCTCTCTCACTTCACATGCAAGGATGCATCTGTTTTTCATGGCAACAGGAATCAGCCAGGGAGAATTTAGAATCATGTGCACCCCCCCCCACCCACACCCCTCACCTTTAAAATTCTGTGTATGTTACTGAGCCGTATTGCATGAAACACAACTAAAAGAACCCTTTCAGACCTCTCAATCCAACTTTCATAAGATGAAAAATACTTCTATGCAACCAGATATAGATGTGGAATACTATTAAAAGAAACTTATGAAATCTCTGTTATATCTCACTCACCGACCGAATTCAAAGTTATGACAAAATTGCAATTATTCTGGTTCCCTGAGGGGTCCACGGCAGTAACAATCACTGGAATGATACCAGCCATGAAGCAGTCTCCGCTGGGAGGTTGAGAAGATATCGCAACGTTGCCTCCGCTATCGTCGCTGACAAATGGAACTTCCCAAGAGACCTGCGTGCAAGGACTCTCCACTGGAACGTCTCGAAAGATGTCATCGGGACATAAGAGAGTCGGGGCTGTATTATCAACTGTCACTGCGAGATAGAAAAAGATTTACCTTGACAGAATTAACTGTAAAATTAACATAAAAGAAGTATTTTTCTGATACACTAGAATCACTCCCAAGAACAGATAGCTGCAGCAGCTGCAAACTCCCCCGCAGCAAGGCTGCATCGATATCAAACAATAGAGATTATTTTCCACATATCACCAGTAGCGATTTGTGTGAAACAACAAATCGTAACAGAATGTCCACTGGAACCCTGGCTGCATCAGGTTACAGTACCCTCAGTGTTCTTCATTGCATACAGTGCTCAAGAAAATTTATGGTAGTCCAATTTTACTTTTGTATGTGATTATTAGGTTGAAAATGCATACATTTCAAGAAAATTTTTGGGCAAAATGCAAAAAGTTGCCTTTAAATATATGAATAATTTTGCAAGGGATATAATAAAAAAATCCTCATTCGAACTTCCACAAATTTGAAGGGAATAAAAAGGGGAAAAGGGTTGAAAGTTTGAAACGGGATAAATTGTCAATATGAATTTGATATTTTCCTCAATTTCACTCTTAGTCTAACAGCTTTGTGACTTTTTGATAGGTCTTGGTTTTGGTTTAGTTTCAAACCTTACATCTCTATGTTGCAAATTAAAATGGAAATGAAAAAAAAAAAAAATTAATTGCTTGCTCTTGATTAAATCACTTTTTTTATTTTAATTGAAAGGCCTACTTTTCATGAAAGAAAAGAGATATATATGAGCGACGCAACAATTGTAAGGGAACCAGTCCTGCAAAATCTAGTAAAAAAAAAAAACCAATATTTCTCCAAATTTCACATCTTAATAATTAGAGATATCTCCGACAACATATCCAGCACGATGCAAGCACATGTCGATATTTATATAAGCCGTGTTAAAAAAGAAAACATGGTCCAAAAATGTTAAATTATATACATACTAGCTGCTGTAACGGTCACGATAAACTGACAATTCGCTACATTTCCGCTGGGGTCTTCTGCAGTAACCAAGACATTTGTCACAGTGCCAATGAAGAAACACGTGCCAGAGGAAGGCGATGATAAAACGTCAACATTTCTGCCGCTGTTGTCGCTGACGAAAGGAATCTCCCAAGAAACGTCCACGCATGGCCCATCGCTAGTGGCTACTTCCCTGGAAATATCTCCAGGGCATCGTAGAGTTGGGGGATCAACATCTAATAACGTAAATATAAAATATTCATTTTTATCATTTTATTCATATTTTACACTACGATCCATATTGGTGATGTCTACCATCACTATTAACAGCAAAGCTTTACTACCATCTTGACTTATTTCTGTAGTAGGGTTACAAATGCAAACGTAATTTTAAAGTATTTTAAGACAATTGAAGAATTTACCACCAGTTTTGGCTTTTGGAGTACAGAGTAGAAAAAGCTTGTCCTTCATGTGAGAGGAAATGAGGTGAATATTTATGTTGGGGTCAGTTATAAGGGTGGCTGTACATGGTAGGTACCTCTCATACAGGTAGCTAGCTAGAAAGGTGTGGGAATAACACAGTTGCTATGAATATTTATGTTGGGGTCGGTTATAAGAGTGGCTGAACAAGGCAGGTACAGGTTGATCAATTTCAAATATTGACCAAGAGGTGTTCTGATGTGGTTCAAGTGTTTATATACAGACAGTGTTGATATTTACATTCACAGTGAATATGCATATAGTCAAACCGTCTACAATGCAGAGTGCACTAAACCTCCAAAACCTTTAACACTTCTCTTGACAGACACACCTGGCACTGGCCTTTGCCTTTATAGTAATGCAACCACCAATGAAAGACTGAATGACTACACCCATGAATTTGGCATTCCATGTTATTCCCTCGATGCTTAATTATGGTCAATATTACTGACCTATTCCGATCACAGTCACCGAAAAGCCGCAAACGTCAGTGTTTCCAGAAGGATCAGTGGCCGTGACCATGATGTCGTTAATTCCTTCTTCGAAACAGGTCCCAGATGGAGGAGCAGAAACAGTGGCTACCTCACCACTATCATCCTGAACAAAGGGAATGTCCCAAGTGATTTCAGTGCAAAGTTGTTCCACTGGCTGGCTACGAGTGAAATCGTTCGGACACAGCACAAAAGGTCTAATGTTGTCGACAACATCTGGAATCAATCAAAATTAATTCCAGTAGATGCATTATTCTTTTTGTGGTTCAATGTTTTTTGGGGTTGTATTTCACATTTTTTTCTTAAAGAAAAGTCACTCAGCCAAGATATAGCCTGGCCAAGAAAAAATGAAACACCATGGTCCACTTTCAAGCCCAGTCAACTTTTACATCTGAGACTTGAGCCATGTGTTAATGACGGCATTATGTCAAGTGATGTTCCAAAAGTCCCTTGGAACAGGAATGAAAACTGAACGTGATCTTAATTAAGGTTGATGTGCTATTGTTACTTACGTGTACTGTGTATTTGGGAAGAACACATACTCAATATGATCTTAGTCAAAGAATTAACCAAATTTACACGATAAGTTATCATTAAAATGGAATTTGAATTGAATTTGTGTTGAGTGAAGCAACAATATCAAAAAGTTGTCCAAGAAAAATTTTAAATGGACAACATATCCAGGTGTGAGCTAGACCTGATTAAGATAAAAACCCAGTAACCTCATTCTAGATACCCAAGACACTGTAGTACCATTGAGATATTTAAATATTCATGATAAATTACTACTAACAACACCTTGCGGTCAGCAGCAAACAAGATGTGACAAACAATACACAGACAAATTTGTCTTGTTGTGATATCCTCTGTTTGTCAAGCGGTTGATGAGATACAAACTATTACACTTGTGAAAGGAAATATAATCATGGGCAACATATCAAGGTGTGAGATATGTGTAAGACAGCAGACCCAGTAACCTCCTTCTAGATACCTGGGATAATACTGTACAATTAATATATTTTAATATTCATGATGAATTAATCAGATACAAACTATTACACTTGTGAAAGGAAATATAATGGGCAACATATCAAGGTGTGAGACATGAGTGAGACAACAGACCCAGTAACCTCCTTGTAGATACCCGAGATATTAATGTACAATTAATATATTTGAATAATCATGATGAATTAATAAGATACTAACTATTACACTTGTGAAATGAAACATAATCCTGGGCAACATATCAAGGTGGGAGACATGAGTGAGACAACAGACCCAGTAAACCTCCTTGTAGATACACGAGATATTATTGTAGAATTAATATATTTGCATATTCATGATGAACTAATAAGATACTAACTATTACACTGGCTAAACAAAGCATACAAAAACATCTCACCAACTGCAGTGACTGTGACAGAGAACTGACAAGTTGCGACATTTCCCGATGGATCCATCGCTGTGACAAGCACATTCATTACGCTATTGACTGGGAAACATGTCCCAGATGTTGGCGTCGACATCACGTCCACCTGTCCTCCGCTGTCATCACTCACAAATGGAATCGTCCATATGACATCAACACACCCATTTTCTAATGGAATAGTCCGTGTGATGGATTCTGGGCATGTTAATGTTGGTGGAACATTGTCTGTACAGGGAAGGAGAAAGATTGAAAAAAAAGGTGAAAATTCAAGACAAGTTTAAAGGAGTAGCAAGCCATTATCCCCAAGCAAGCAAACATCATCTTTAGCTTAATATATGATAGAGACTTTTGTAATAAACACATATCTATAAGGGAGTTCTTATTTGGTTAGGAGGATACAATGGTAGAAAATTCTTGCCAGGTTGCTGCCATATGGTCAAATTGTGATGTCATATTGCCCAGGTAGAAAGTAAAACCTTCCCTTTCATTTACTTTGCAATCTTTTTTAAAAACATATAATAAAGTCTTTATTATGAACTTCAACATTTTAGATTCAACATTTGCAAAAACCCATCTCTATCCCAGAAACTAAAACATTGTAAAACAAATCAAAACAAAAAAAAACATGAAAACTTCTAAAAAATATGACTCTGTGATATTAGTTTAAAGCTTGTGTGAGTTTTTGTTTGTCCCCTGTTGCTTCTCTCCATCCCTTGTCTACTAATCCCCTTACATGTATCTCTTTGTGTTCATCATGCTCATTAACCTGTCTGTATTCTGTGCGTGTTTTTGTTCTTTCTGTTACCGTTACTTGTCATTTAGCCTCTGAAGAAGATCCTGCTAGGATTGAAACGTCAGGCCAACTTACTTTTACACAGTTTTTGTTTGTGACGGAACAACAAAACTGTAGAATGTCTCAAATGGGATAGGATTTCCCTTAGCTGTTCTGGTGAGTTGTTCATCGCAGATTACTCTATCACACAGGTCACCTGTGATTTGTTTCTTTGTAAACATTGTCGGTTTGTCACTACTTTCTGACACATATTTAATAGTTCCCATCCAAGGGCTGTCTTTAAAGGGTACTCCAAAACTATTCTAGAGGTTGTAGATTTGAAGAAAAGATACTTTCATCAACAGCAAGAGGACAGCTCTTTGCTGAATACATCCGATCCATCGAGTTTGCTATCTGGAAAACATTAAGAAACTTTGTGCTCGTCTCATGGACAAACAGAAAAGTTCAATTAAGTTAATAGCAATCAGTCCTGATATCCTCATAAAACTACATTCTCTTCAGCCATTACTACACAAATTGACCACATCGATTTTGCTACATTGTCATTCTACAAAAAACAAAACAAAATTTGATGTTTAGACTGGAACAACTGAAAGTTGATCAAAATGTGATTAGCTCTCACCGGTGGTTGTAACGAAGACAGTAAAGACACAGGTAGCGACATTTCCTGACGGATCAGTGGCTGTGACGGTTACATCCGTTAATCCAGGATCAAGGCAGGAGCCAGACGGTGGAGCGGAAATGACTTCCGGGTTGGCTCCGCTGTCGTCCTCTACGAAAGGAATTTGCCAGGTTACAATGGCACACTGCTGAGATGCAGGGATGGAACGGCTGATGGTCGACGGACAGAGGAGGGTAGGAGGTGTAACATCTGCAGGAGAAGATGAAATATTATGAATTTAAGATGATTCACTATTCAAACGTCGATCCAAAGCAGTTGTCGTTTGTTCGTTTTGGCCACTTTTTTTTTTTTATAATCGAGTGTTATTCAATACGAGATTGCCGCTGATCAAACTAAAATCCTTTTCTTCTAGCCCATTTTTTTATTTTCAATTTCAAGTAATTATTAATGTATTGACCACAAATTTTAGCAAGTTAAAATTTCTAACAGGTTTCATATGTACATTCCCAGAGGTCATGACCTGAAACCAAAACAAACGAAAAAAGGCAAAATTAGACAATTAAATGTCTCCATGACAAAAACAAAATGCTTTTAATGCTCTAATGGTATTTGCGACTTTTCTTTGACAAAACATTTACTGACGATACTAAAGATTGTAAAGATGGTATATATATATACCAGCAGCAGTTACTTAAATAATTAGGGTACTGTTTTTTACCTGTTGCCGCAGACACAATAACAGTGAAGGAGCAGATCCCTGTGCTGCCGGCAGAATCAGTGAAACTGTACGTGACAGTCGTCTCCCCAGGAGGAAATTGATCGCCGGGTTGAAAGTTGCTAAACACCTGCACATCTCCTATGGCATTCGCCGAGACTGTTGGAGGTGTCCAGATGACTGAAACGGTGGCCGAGCCCAATGCGATGGTTTCCTGAACTGTGTTCGGGCAGCCTTCGATTATCAGTTGATCACCGACGGCTTAAAACAAAATAAGGATTTATTTTGCAATCATCCTGTAAAGTCATTGAAGAACTGCTCTTCTTTTGTTGTTCATATTAAGGTAGATACAAGAGAACTCCACTGGGAGTATGAGTAAATATGGCCATGATTTTTAATTGTTATTGTACTCTATACAGGGAGGTTTAATAAACAACAACTAGTGCCGTTCTGTTGTAACAGCTTTTGGTAAGCCCTGATGAATCATGTTAACTGCTTTAAAATTCATCCATAATTTGAAGTATTTGTCACATTACATGCAAAATCAGCAATAAATTTATATAAATGGCTTTAAATTTATACTCATAAATTACCTGATCTTTGCATTTGAAACATGGGAAAACTTTGTCAATCTGACTTTAGAGTCCAGATTTGAATAAAAGTGCTTAACTGTTGGTATGCGTCCTCTGTTTTACTTTAGTCTGATTCAAAACATAAAATATTGTTTCATAATACTTATAATAATAACAACAACGAATTATAATGCGCATGTATCCAGAGAAATGGACGCTCGAGACGCAAAAGGTCGTCTCATAAGGTGAGTTTTAAGCTTCTGTTTGAAGGAGGAGACACTCTTAGCCGTCTTGATTTCAAGTGCTAACATATTCCACAATCGCGGGGCTGCAACTGAAGAAAATCTGTTCCCCCAAGAATGGTCGAATTTAGATTCCCTGAGAAGTAGCTTATCACTTGAACAAAGATTTCAGGTCGGAATGTATTCTTGAAGCATATCAGAGATGTATAAAGGCTCCACATTGTATAGAGACTTGTAGACAATCAGCATTAACTTGAACGCAATTCTGTAAGTAACAGGAAGCCAGTGCATTTCTTTCAGGATTGGTGAAATATGACCTTTTCGACAAAATTATTTATTCATATTTAATTGTTAGCTTCCGTTTCATCAGATATTGTTTCGAATTTCTCGAAAGTCTCAATATTTTAAAGTAATTTAATGAGGTTAATGCTTTAGTATTAATAATTAAATAAATAATCAGCAGTTATTTTTAGGATGCTTAAGCGAGCACAAATGTAGGAGAAGCCCACAAGGGCTTATGGATTACAACTTACACATGGGGTGGCTTCCAAATTCAATTCACTCAAATTTTGAATCTTTTCAATTTAGAAAGTCATTTCAGATGGGAAAACCGTAGATTGCTCTTGGATGAAAAACCCACCTTACGATGACCCGGCCGGGTATCAAACCCGGAACCTCCCGATTGCTAAGCCTCATTGCTTCAAATGCTACCCCCTTTATCCACATGGCCACAGCACCGGTTGAATTTTAGGATAAAATATTCATAATATGGTATTTATTTTATATTAGTTACATGTCATTAATAAACATGTGCCCTTTCTTACATATTCATTATATATTCATTACATGCTTGTTCTCTGTATTT
>JAAAKB020253511.1:0-10696 GCA_010014835.2 Apostichopus leukothele | reverse complement strand
ATATATATATATATATATATATATATACCTCCAATCACTTGTATCTCCCTCGAGATCCAGCCTTTCTTGGCAATTTGGCAAACACTGTCACTGACTACAATAAAAAATAGAAGCATCTGAATCAACAACATCTTGTTTGACGATGTGTCTTTTCCACTATACAGGTAACGCATGAAAGGAATATTAGATGCAACGTACATTCAGGTGCCACAAAGTCCTGATGAAGAATTTCTCAGCAAGAAAATGACTGGTACATATGACAGGTAGCACATTAAGAGACAAATGATTAGTTTACTTGCTTATTGCATATGAAGTCTACCAAAAAACAAAAATACTGCACAAACAAGCTTTGAAGAATAATACAGCCAAAATGCGTACAGTATCAGAAAGACGTACAGTGTGGGCAGATCTTTATAGAAAGCTCCTTGCTTTAGATTTTGATCTGCGCTGTGGGTTGCGATGGTGTTTAGACATAAAGGAAAAGGAGAGCAAGGCTGCGGGGGGAAAGGAGGTGCAAGAGAGGAGGGTGGGATCGAGAGGGGGGACGTTTTTAGAAAGGGTGGCGTGGCATGCATGGAAAAATATACCTCCTCCTCCTCCTCATCATCATCGTCGTCCTCTTCGCTGCTTTCGTCCACTGGCTTGGACTCCCAAGAACAATCCTGACGACGCAGGACAACTATAGGGGATTTGGGTGATTCGGCTATTTTAATTTTGGGTGAGATATCGGGCATAATAAAGGTGATAGGCTGATGGTAGGAAGATGGAAACATTAGACAAAAGTTAGTAAAATATAGCTCAAGAAAACAAAAGAAAAGAAAAACAAAATAGAGTAGTATAGTAATATGAACAGAAAAGTTAAAACTGAACCTCTAAAAGGTTTTTTTAATTTATAATTGTGGAAAGTGATGAGTGTGGTTCAATAGGGGGGAAAAATTACTGTCTAAATAAGCAGAGACGGTGTTGAGGTTAGAAAAGCTGACCTTAATGGTGTCATTGTTTGTTTGTTAATCCAGGAATGTTTTAACTGGATTCAGACAGCCACAAGTTACAAAATTAGTGTTTTAAAGAAAGCGGTTAAAAATACAAAATAATAAGAAAAGAACATGGCGCTATCCACTGCTGAAAGGTGCAGAATTAGTTTGTAAAATGAAGCACTTTATAATGGAGGAAATTATGTGAGATATTTGTGACCCCCTAGCCTAATGCTTCATGAGTATCGTTCAGAATGCACCTCGATGCAGTGACATAATACAATTCTGCGGTGATTTTCAATATATTCTCTGGAATGTTTTTCAGAAAATGTACTAGTCTGATTGCAACATATAACCAATTTCCCAACAATTTTTCTTTTTTAAAGAAAATATTAAAGTGGGAACACAAATTTCTCCAGGTCAGTGGTATTCTAACATGGTGTGAATTTCCTGTTCATAAATTCTAGACTTTTTCTAGCAGGTCTTAACCCACATGCATGTCGATATAAAGAACACCACCACAAGAAGATATTTAGAATAGTATATAGTGGCAGAATGAAGATGAAAATTTCTATGGAGAAGAAAGAAGATGTAGG
Organism: Apostichopus leukothele; assembly: GCA_010014835.2. Classification (NCBI taxonomy): domain Eukaryota; kingdom Metazoa; phylum Echinodermata; class Holothuroidea; order Aspidochirotida; family Stichopodidae; genus Apostichopus; species Apostichopus leukothele. The sequence continues at coordinate 9,126 of JAAAKB020253511.1, read as the reverse complement.
ACAGTGAGTGGTGTCAGCGGTGGGAAATATAAGTTTCTCACATGATATGTGCACTTAACTAAACTACAGTACTTAGAAGTCCATTGAGACAGATACTTTCATTGGGTGAGGTTGAGAGAAGCAGCAAGTGTCACACAAAATGATCATGATAAATGGCAATTTAGAATAGGAATCAAATATGAATGGGGAGGGGGGAGGGGGGTGGAGTAGGATGGGCATATAGTTGAAAGTCAGAAGAGTACTGGAGGCCTTTTCTAAACTACTCTAGACTGCTATGTATGATAAAAGCTACGTAAAGAACGGTAACATTACATGAGCTAAGAAAATGAAATGCACCGACAGAACATAAGGCAAAAAATTATGACTTGATCATCAGCAGAAAATTTGATTGCAAAACACAAGGAGTATTAACAAATCCATCATCAGGAATAAGCATGAAAACACATAGAAACCAACAACACACACAGGTATGTGACTGAATCCTCTAGCGACTGTCAGCACACTTTGTCCACACAATATTACATGACCTAACATTCTGACATAAAATATTGAAAAATAATTTACTATTTAACGGAGAGAGTCATTTTTAAGCTTCGCTACTATTCTATGTAAGAAAACTTGCACAAAGATATTTTTTTAAGCTTTAGTGAAAAGTACAGATGGCAGTTTGACTTGTTCAGTGCCAGAGATCAATTCCAGTAAAATAAGTTCATGGTGTCGGTGGTTGGAAACTTTATTAATACATGGTAGCTAAACAACCCTTTGTAATGCAAATACACAGCAGAGCAATGTCTTTCACTTCGTAACATGCAATTTACTGACTTGCAAAACAGCCTTCATAGTGATATTAACCATGTAATATTGATGAATGACATCAATGTTACCATCAGTGACAAGATGGAATGAAACCAACAAATAGAAAATTGAACTACAGACATATTCTGTCTGCTCAAGATAATGATGTATAAAGAGAAATACTGATTTTATTGGTGACAGTCTCACCTAGCGTCAAACTTGTGATCCCAAGAAGACCACAAGCCAGTGCAATGATTGAAACAATGAAACCAACAGATGAAGTTCCGTGTCTTACACTCAAGAGACGACCAATCATACTTAACAATGGTGGGTTTACATCAATGTTCTACAAAGAGTGTTCATCCAATCAGAATGAGGCTAGGAGCTCAAATGGACCCAAACTGCTACCGTAATTGCCTAACGTGAATTCCTATTGGCTACATGACTTTGTATCAAGGCAACACCACTCAGAATGAATAAACCAATGTGGATAACATTGGTGGAAAATAAAACCATTACTTATGAATCATCTACAAAAGTTATCAGACAGAATGCAAAAATTTATGGCGAAAATGTATGACACAAGAATTTTCCACTAGACATCGAATTACTACAGCCGCTTATTGAAGCACCATGCACAGCTGAAGCACAGATTATTGTTGGTTTAACCTAGGACACCAACAGTATCTAGGGTAATAGGATATACAAACATAATACGTTAGGATGCAAGACTAGTATGCAGTAGACCTACAGTATGGTGATAGACTCTCACCAACAATATATGAAACTTTAACCCTGAATTAATTTAAATCAGCCTAAGAAGTAATCCTATTCATTTCAAGTCTCTGTGCATAAATAATTATTTCAAGTGTGTATGTGAAATGGTCATGTGATTGACAGGAAGCATATATAAAATGTCTGCTAAGATTTTTTGTCCAAAGATGGGAGTTGTCCAAACTCATTCATGTGTATAAGTAAATCGTTTCACTGTTAAAAACCTGTGTATGAGAAATGTTTACTTGATGTTGCTCAAGTGAAGACAGCAGAGGAGAGGGAAGGCAGTCATCTTATGACATTAATGTGCCTTTACAATACAATCTCAATTTAATACTTCCTAAGTCACAGTATAGCCGAATTATGTTGATATATTCCAATCCACGAATACGAATATATATAATTACTTTTGCGAGCATTTGAGGAGGTTTGCAATGATGACAATTTTTTTTTGGTCAAATGTAATTTCTTGATTAATAAAATATTTAAATTAGAGGTGCTCTTTATGGCACTTTACATTGGGTGGTGAGGGGGCCGTCAGGCCAAAAATACATTACGATAAAATTAACGAGGAAAATTACCACGAAGGACGGAAAACATTTGAACAGAGAAATCATAGAATACAAGTGATAATAAAAGAAAATCACATTCACTTGACATAAGTATTTATTGACCTCTGATGTAGAATCCTGCATTTTATATGATATCCACAAATTTACTTAATTCTGAATCAGTTTTGAAATTTTCAAAATTTCCCAGTAAGGTTACCTATTTTTTACTTTGTCCTTTGGTTTCTAAAAGAAGTGGTCAGTATAGGTCAACCCATCATAAACAAGACTCCCATTAATGAGACAAACCATGAAAATACTTCCCAGCATTTGGTCATAGAGATCCATTGAATAAACTTATCCACAATTATCAACATATCGCTGCAAAAGGAGTATCTTGTTGACATTCATCAATGAAGTTGGCAATATTTCCTGTTTTTTGCGCTTCCTGTTCCACCCAGTCTCCCCTCCAAAGAGAATGCCACTCATTCCATGTACATCCAATGGCCGCACAGTTGTTAAACAATGTTCAACCTGTCACATAGCTCTTCACTGTTATATAGAACACAGACAGACAGACAACTGACATGTACAGTAAGCTAAGAAAGGTAATGCATATTTAGTCACAGTACAGTCTCTCACACATTTTCATAGAATCTTACCTCAGTATTGTCATCGGCCGGCTGAGCCCCACCGGGAATGTTTTGGTGGAATACTTCCCAGAGTTCGCATGCGTCTTTGTACTCCTGTGACGTTTTCTGTACATTTGCCATCAAAAAAGAAGAAAATGCTGATATTTACATATGTTACATATTTAATGTATGCAAGTTTCAAATCCTTTTGTCAAATCAACAAGAGATCAGGAGGATTAAATATTTATAGGACAGCTTTCACTATTACTACAGAATAAGAATCCTATGATTGTTTTTCGAGCTTGAAAACGTTCCAGCGCAGAGCAAACTAAGAAATGGGCGCAGGGGTGGAGATGTAGAAACAGATGTGGATGGAATTCCAATTTCTTCTAGAACGAGGAAGGTCATGAATGGTTTAGGAGAGAAGAATGTACTGTACAACAGGGAATGGATTTGTGTTCACAGTTTGTGTACAGCCGTTTTGAGGTGTGCAGGTCTTAAATTCTCATAAAATGCTATGGCCATTTGTACCCTAAAACTGCTACATACTTCACACTTGTGTAGCAATTGTAAGCTACAGTGTCTTGTATATGTAGCATTTTACTACATAATACCAGAAACATTATTGACACATATGCAATGGCGTCCTTAAACATGAATCTAAATCAATTCTTTAAGCAAATGTTTCACAAGAAGCTGTAAGGTAAAGGAATGAAAGTTTCACTGTTCTTTCAATATATTTGTAAAGTTCCCCTAAAATTGCTGTTTAAAAAAATGTTTTAAATGGATTGCTCACCTTATAAAAGTCCTGTGCATTTTTGACCAACAACTCAACATCTGCGATCATCTGACCTACGGTATTGTACTCTTCCATCTTCATACGTTGCTGTATCTTTAGCATGTCTATAGGATCAGTCACAATCTCGTAATACTCGGGAACAGTCCTGTGGGGTCAGAAAACCTTAAACTTGTAACAGAATGACTATGTGTAGCAAAGGAGGTCCTAACTGACATAAATGCTTCTTTGCGTGTAATGACTTATGCTGAACCTGAACAAATATCTAGAGTAGTACTGTAGGCCTGGCCTAATACGGTGTACCTCATAAGAACATTTAAGTTGAGGCATAGCCTAGTCAGAACATGCATGTACATGTGACATCTTCATCAGCTTCACATTTTTGTATATAATTTCATACTGATTCTTGGGAAGAGAAGCAACCAAATGGGAGAATACCTTAGAACAGATATTATGAACACTCCAATGGTATGCATTATACTTCACACTACCCAAGACCATCTGCAGAACTTTGTCGGGAGCTTCCGAATTATTTTTGAGTTTTGACCGGTTTAAACCTAGTTTTGACCGGTTTAAACCAGGTTTAAACCGCTTTGTGGTCAAAACAGGTTTTGACCGGTCAAAACCCAACCCTGAAAATGGGAAAAGAGAAAACCCATAGTGCAACATTTTCTGTATCATTTTGGAATAACCATATTCGGTACCATCCAGTGATGATGCTAGAGTTTGCTTTAGTTTGTATGAGTTCTATGGTGAAAAAGATGTTTCGAACATCATCATTGCTCTATTCGCCGTTAAAAGAGCAGAAGTTTCAGAAAGTGAATACTGCAAATGTTTCTCTCAAGAGGGATATTCAGATAAAAATGATGACTTTACAATATGAAAATGGGTTTGCACAGACACAAGCATGGGCCTCATAATTTATTTAGCCTTCATAATATGGATAAAGTTTAAATGGTAAGTAGATGCCAGATAAAGTGAAGTATCGTATGCATGAACCCTCACAAAACGTAGCCTTTGGTTGCTTACACGCCCTAGCAGTTTGCACCGTACTGTTACCATTTCAATTTTGTCAGGTTTTGGACATTGAGTGCAGTCACAATGTGACTTAATCCTCAGTCGGATCGGTATAGACTCATGATCCAATTGCAGGAATCCTATTATAAAATGATCAATTTGTAGGGAAAATAGCCCCGGGAAGACAAGTTGCCAAAATGAAGATGTCTGCTACTTTGTCCTGGAACTTCTAAGTTTTGTAGATCTGCAATTTATCCAAAGTTTTATCTATATCGATAGATGGAGAGGATATAACCCTTTGGTAATTTTTCATATCTCCTCCTTTTAGAGAGACTTACCCCAAGAAGCTAGAGAACTCCTGGAAATTAAGAGTGATGAACCCTTAGATGCCTCCCTGGACACAGAGGGACCAATCCACGATGAAAAATACATCCCCATGAAAAAACGACGTAAGTTGAAAGCTATAAGTTGATGCCCAGGATTTACATAATGAAAAACAATGGTCAAAGGTGAAAGTGACCATTGGTAGGTGGAAACAATGAGTGAACTGAACTGAAGAAGACACGCAAGTAAATAGGGCAGGGGCTGAGACTGGACTCATTAAGGGCATGCTTGAGTAACCATTCCTGAAAGCAGACATTTAGGTGGACCATTACGTTGGGCAGAAGTTTACACAGTGAAAAGTAGTACAGTAACATAACCATTGATAAGGTTGTGAGCTTCAATTGAACTCAAGAAGGTCATGATAGGGGTGTAAGCTTCGGTTGAACTCACGAAGGTCATGATACATGCTCCGTTTGCTCTGTACATGCTCCGTTTAACGTCAAGGGTTTAGCATACATTATGCAAGAGTTACAACTATTAAGATTACCATGTTAGTAAAGCTAGCCTAATTAGTGTACACGTAGGCTTCATAGAAAACCATACAATGTCGTTTATGTGTCTTAGAAAAAAATCTGGTTTCATTTCTTAAGAAGCAGGTGAACCATGACATCAACAATTACCCTTGAATACATTATAGCTGTATCTTTTATTGTATTGTTTAAGCCTTGTGTTGTTTGCATATGGACAATTGTTTACCCTCAGTCAAAGAGATCATTGTAGTTACAACTGTTGCTGTGCTCCCAATATCTGAGTAATTAGCCATTTAATCCAAAGCAGAAAATGTGTCCCAAAAATTGAATGTTCCCCTTTTTTTGTTTCTTGCAAATCATTGAAATGTTATGGTAACATTGTTGTTTCTGGATTGATTTTACCAGACCAAGATAACAGAACGTTACTAGTTTTACACCATCTTTCATGTTTATGGAAATCGTGTGCTAAAGTGATACACATCCATCTTGAAGATTCCACTGGTTTACTTGTAAATTTACTTCTCGTCTTGTCTTCCAGCTCTGTGTGTGCTACCACCCAAAGCTCATCAGTACATCCCTTCTCTGTTGCGCTTTCGGCCGGACGCCACATCCACCAACATCATCAACCCTTCGTCGGACCGTAACATGCTGGAATTTCCAGACGGTAAACGGCTGCCTGGATCTCACTCGCGGCATCATTCCAAGGACAGGAGTAAACTGGCAATCAACGGGGACGAGAGTTCCATTCCTCGCCGGAAAAGCGAGAGAGTCCTTCGACCAAAGTATCATCACCATCACAAGCATCACAGGAGGAAGGCTGTGAGAATTATTCTAAAGCCTTTGAAACCACCCGAAGGAGAAACCAATGGTAAGCAATTTAATTTGATCGATCAGTGTCCTGTCTTTCTCTCTTTCATTCCTCCTTACCTTTTCATGTCCAAGAATTTCCATCCTCTCGCTAACAAAGCAGGCATGAGCTTTTTCTGCGAACTCGCGAAATATCAGTGATTTCTTACTACCTCGGCGACAAAAACTATTATCCTAACACACTGTAGCATATGCAAACTGGAGCCTATACCACAATTTTTGAAAAGTTCTGTGATTTCTTTTGTACCCCAGGCTCATCCCTGAACAAAGGGAAGTTCATAATTGGCAGGTGAATTAGATTGTTAAGTTTAGGAGTGCAGTTTTTAAAGGTTCGGTCAACTGTTTTATTACCGTGAACTACTGAAAAGTGTTAATTATTGATTAACCAATTTGGTAACATTTTCTTCAAACCTGTTCTTCATCTGAATCAATGTTGCCAGCAAACGTCAGTTTGCACTTTACCTGGTACAAAGCATTAGCAGACTGCAACTTGTAAAATTTACAATCCAAGTTTCACATTTTATCTCTTTAAAATGATGTGAACATTCTTTACTAAAAAATGTTGCATATAGTTTCTCTTTTTTTTTATTGATGAAATTTCAACTCCATTTTTAATTATATATTTTCTATTGTTTTTCACATGACAGGTCAGAAAGAGGATTTCTTTGGTAACTCTAGACGGCCCCAAACAATTAGTGAAATATTGGCCTCTCTCCATGGCAAGGTAATTGTCAACCTGAGTGTGTAAATAATAATGCGATATTCAATACAAAGACTAAGCTAATACCAAGGATCGGTGAGAAGTTTAAACTCCCAGTAGCAGACTGGACAAGTATTTAAAATGAGTGGAGTATGGAAGTCCAGAACAAAAATATATTTTTGTGAAGCGAGGTCTTTTCATACTGGAATTTTATTGAAAGTCCATACAGAAGAGAAAGGAGTGTGTGTGGCAATGTGTGGATTTAATGTTTTGAAAATTTAGGAAACTGCAAGACTCGCAGGTGATATTTAAAATATAAAATATAAATTGCAATATTCATATCAGCATTAGAAATGGGTATACATAGGGATCGGCACCAACTAAGGGTCGGATAGTACAGTTGGTAGAGCGCAGGGGCTTGCAACCCTTAGGTCACTGGTTCAATTTGAACAAAGGCACAAAAAGTTTCAATTTCTCAAATCAAAACTATTAAATTTGAGCTAAGATGTCCACTGTTCTGTCTAATGTGTGATGCCTCAATGCCACTAGCTCTTAACAAAAATGTAGATACTATTTATTTTGCTTTTGCAATTTTCTTCCATCTTTATTTTCCACCTGTTGCAACTAGAATGTAGAAAAAAGTGGCCTAAATTAAAAAGCATTTACATTTGTATAAATCATTGTTCTTGCAACCCAGCAACCACGGAGAAGACTCCCCAAGAGGAACAGAAAGTTGAGCCTGAAAGGGTTAGAGAGGAGAAGTCTGTCTGTGGACTTGGAGACCCCTGACTCCAAACTGGTTCATGTTAACCCCAAGGTAAGAGTCACCCCAGTTACCGCAATCTCCGATTCAATGACACACGAATTTAAAATGCGATTTGAAATTTGACTCTGATCAGCCTCGTTTCCAACCAACTTCCCTGTTTAGTTGAAGTAAAGTTTGCAAGTTCTCCGTATTAATCATATTTTATTTCCCGAGTTTTGTAGATATTCCAGATGGCTAGGTAATGCACAAAACTTTGTCATTTTTCTTAGTTGATTATTTTAGAGTTTTAATTACGTTGACAGAATCTTATCAACAAGCACACTTTCAACAGTCTACCACTTCAACACCAGTACAAACTTCTGAGGCTACTACCAGAAGTAGACACCGTTAAGACACCTGATAGCAATCTGAGGTGAGTACTCATGTAATGTCACCTCTGTAATCCTGAGCTACTTACGTAACTGTGGAAGGCCCCAAGGTCAGTGCATCTGAGAGTACTCAAATATGAGTTATATTGGTTATTGTGAGGACATTTGTAACAATTTGGAATGAGTACCCTGTGCCATCTAACGTCAATGTTATATGAGTACTCCATATCCTGTATCTTCATAAAAAAGTTATATTGGTTATTGTGAGGACATTTGTTACAATTTGGAATGAGTACCCTGTGCCATCTAATGTCAATGTGATATGAGTACTCCATATCCTGTATCTTCATAAAAAAAAGTTATGTTTGTGACTTTGAAGGCTTCTCTACAATTTGAAATGAGCTCTACATGTCATCGGATTGCATTCTGTTATAAAAGCTATGTATGTCCCTTTGCTCGCTACATGACTGTCATTGCATGCGACTAAATTGATAGCAATCCATCGAAAAACAACAGATGTTGCCACACTCAAGTGTAAGTGCTCATATACTCACATCCACTTGAAATTATTGTTTTAGACTTGGATCGGCTTAGTTCAAGTTTTGGATACGAAAGGAGAATAAAATGTGGGACACTTATTCCTAAGTCCTGGTGTCTATTGAGAAGCCCTAATCAGAGATGTTATTTATTTTCTTATCATTATCTTTTCTTTGCCCCTCCACCTCTCTCTCCTCCTCAGGCTGAGAGCAGCAGCTCTAGACAATGAGTTCTTTGCTAAGGCATGTAGTCAGTGGAGGACCCGTTTGAAAAATGGAGAATTCACTCCCGAGATGCAGGCTAGGCTTCAGCAGGAGTTGATGAAAGAAAGGTCCAAAGTAGACCCATGGAAGGTATGTTGACTGTGGAGGCAGGGTGGGGAGGCTCAGCTGTACATGGTTTTTGTTTGGGGGGGGGGGGGTTTGCCTGAAAATCATGACCCAAAGCTCCCGGTGCTTACACACTAGCGAAA
>JAAAKB020253510.1:0-19129 GCA_010014835.2 Apostichopus leukothele | reverse complement strand
TCTCCACGCATCAACTTTACTAATATTCAATTTTTCAAACATCTTTTACCATTGCACTAATCCTTACAACATAATTTTGACTTCAATTGAGTACAGAACTTTATCAATCAAACTCAATCAAACTCCTTGACAACTGTTCAATCTTTCATTCGCTATTGTAGCACGGGAATATGCCAATAACATGCACAGGCTTGCTACACAAATGTGAAAACCGTAGCGCAACATTCGTATACGCAACCTTATGTAACAGTTTCTGTGCTACTTTTCATCAGAACCTCAAAACCCAATAGATGCATGTCATAAACTCCAAGTCTCCCCGAACTTGAAATTAATTTTGGATACAAAACTTCTTTGCCGTAATTTGGAAATGACTGATGAAGGATGGGTTGAGCACACTGATAACTTACGAGCTCAACAGATCTGATAGGGGTTTGCTAACAAACAGTGGTGGGACCAATCTGTAACAATGGGATGATGATGTAAAATATTAACTCTTCATTTTTGTTCAATATTTGGTCTAACATTTTTCCACCATTCATCAATTTAATGAACTTCTGCTGATATGGTCTAAGCTTATGATCTTCAGAGATTGTTATAGAACTAAAAAAATTAAAAGTAGCCTGATAATCAACCACAACAGAGTAATCTTGAACCTGACTGGTGACTTTTAATTAATTTAATTAATTAATGGAGAAGTTCAGGATAAAACCAGATGTGTATATGTGCTAGACAATGTCTTTTCCAAACTTATAACTCTCATCAGTGTGGATTTCACTAAAACAACTTTGAAATATATCAAGTGACTAACGTCGTCACCGACAATTTGAAGTGCAGCCATTTTGTCTTATTGTATTACATATGATCCCCCGAAACAGCTGTTGAGTGTGAGATGGAACAAATATGATATCATTCACTACATCTTCGCATGCATGCATGCATACAAACAGCTGTGACATACTATCTGGCTATATAGCATTTTGCCACCATGCCAACAATATATCCAACCGACAGACCGACAGCAACATATCCCGGTCGTTATGCCCTTTTGCCTTTGCCATTGGCATTTTTTCAAAATAACCAAATGAGCAAAAGAGTATCTTAAAACTTACTTTGAACTGAAATCTCCAAAAATAGTGGCACTAGAACAACTGATTGCAAAAGGTGGTATAAACAATTACGTGGTTCTAAATCGTAAACGATGTGATTTGTATTACCACTAGTTGTGCAAAAAATAGTTCATATAAGATTTAATCTCGAACATTACACAGTATTTCAATGGAGAGATCCCATTGGCTTTAAATACATGCGAGAGATTTTATACACTACAATCCTATATGTGCTGTTGCGGGTTCTGATTGGTCAATCAGGTTTGAAATCAGCAAATGCAAACGTGTTATATTTCAGGAAGATTTCAAAGGGAGAAACGAACGTTGTAGCCTACTTAGGTTTTGTAGCAATAAGAATATACTGTATGGGGAAACAAAAAGGTAGTTTCAATTACGTAGTTAGAACATTTTCTCTGTGCTCAAGTATGACGATGTAGCACAACAGTAAACATCAAGACTCCGACATTATTTGGGGGAATGAAAGCACAAGAAAATTAGCCCGATTGCAGATGAAATTGTAGTTGAGCTTACATAGACGTTATCGTTACTGTTAACGTAACTGTTACGTTATTGTTAATAATATAGTGGCATCATATATATGTTCCACATCACACCAAGCAGCTGTTTCAGGGGATTATACGTCATAGAATAAGACCAAATGGCCGCTCTTCAACTTGGCAGGGACAGCTATCTCACTTGAATATATATATTTTGTACTAGTTTTAGTAAATCCAATTTAATAGGGTCAGTATATCAGTAGATGGAATAGACATCGCCTATCACATATAAATGTCTGGTTTTATCCTGAACTTCCCCTTTAATATTAGTATCAATTTAGAGCCTTGGAATTTAATCATCTAAAGCTCACTGAAATTTATCACTTGAAAGCAATTTATCTTCTAATAACCAAGGTATCAACAGTAAAACAGAACAATTTCTTACCGTGCAACCAGGCATTCATGTGAAAGTCCATATCTCCATATCTCCTTCACTCACTGATACCTTGACTTTGGGTGTGGCTAAGTTAAACTAGTAAACAGAACTGACTTTCATTCCCACAGGTTATTTATTTACTAGTTCAGTTGTTATGTGTATGAAAAATAAGGAACTTCATTTTCTTTTTCGCTCTTGGATATTTAAATTACAGGATGCTTCATCCCAGTTGGGTATTAATTTACAAGGTTAGAGGTTTGGTCGTTTGAAAGAAAAGTGATTTGGTTTGTTCTGTTTTGCATAAATCTTGGATAGTTCAGTTCTTGGACCCACCAAATTTGCAAAATGTTCATTCTGTCCACTACAGAGGTCCAGTTCATATCCCCTCATTTTCCCCTCTTGGCTAAGAAAGCGAGAATGTGGGTCAGGTTTGGGTGAATTTGATTCAGAATGGTTTAACTGGCTTCAGAGCTGTCACTGGACTATTTTGAAAATTGATAATGAAGTACTTTTGTAATCAGATTAACTCAAATGATATGACATTTAGATGCATATCATCATGAAGTTGTTTTTATTATTCATGAAAAGACGAAGCAGAAGTTGCCTGCTCTTATTCAATTTTTTATTAGTGAATTGGGGTACATGGATCCATCTTTATTATGTGGCTTTATGTTGTTGCTAATGTTAATTTTCTGAGTGATAAACTGATGTCAAATCTGTCACTGCCAAAGAAACAGTAGTTTGTAGCCCAGAATGGATGTTGGAGGGAAAGGGGAGAGGGGGGGGGTAACAGCTTATCCATACTGTGGGCAATCATGTGGTGGTCAGAGGAGAAACTATGATGATGAGGGTGTGAAGGGGGGTCTCCCTTCATACTTAAAGTGTTGTATCTAACTGTTATTGGAGACGTTTGTTATCTCAGCAGCTGATCGTCTTTGGAAGACTTACTTGGAAATGTTCCCACTAGGACTGGATGGGGACAGGACCTTGACCTGGTGAGCCACCTATCTGGACTTCCTGGTTCGGTGCGGTTATCTAACATGTACAAGGTGTCCGGTACATACGACATCCTCACGTCTCGTAGTCTAATAGGATCCACTTCAGATATAACTTCTTCCTCCAAACAGGCCTGTGCAAAGAGGAAGAATATAGACAAGTCCATGTTAGATCTTTAGTTGGTCTTTGTACATTACTATAATCTAAGGTATCAATGCTTTTTCATTTATTCTCATCCATTAATTCACATTCTTATTCACTAAAGTACAAATCTTTCTCTGTTGGTTGTCCCTTTAATCTTGTATTATTTACAAGAATTGTTGAATAAAGATACATCATTACACTGAGGTAAGACATCTTGTATGCCCAAGTTGGAGAGTAGTGATGGTAACCTCAGTAAATCAGTTTTCAAAATAGTAAACACTCCGATACATATTGGTTGGAGTAAGTACAAATGACCATACTTACCTGTCTCTCCTATACATGCGCACCCCGATCTACCTTAGCCTTAAACTGGTAACATTCTTGCACTGCGCCCCCAATGACCCTCTCACTAATGTGTCACCGCCTACTTGTTCCACCTCTACGTAAACCTGCCTCCAATTCACACGTCTCTTATGTCTTACTTCATGCCACAATTTGTACTTATATCTTCATATATCTCCTTGATTTTTAAATATTGACACTGAGGATGTGTATTTTAACATTTTTTTTTTATATCCAAGGCATAGCAACCAGGTATGAAGTAGTTTTTTGTGCAGCTCACATCTACCAACAAGCAGCCCACACAGTTAAAACACATATAAAAACTTGTTTTATTTTCTCCATTTTCTTCCATTATGCATTGCAAATCATCCCAATAAAACTGGATGTGAGCAGGACCCAGAAGTAACAACTTTATGCCACATTTCTACCTATACCTCTCTACCTAATATATATATGTGTTTTAACATGCGTATCTAAGGTAGCCTATGTAACTGACAAGTTTACACCTTGGATCTACTAGAATTTGTGCTTCTAACATCAGCCCACCTCCATTCTTGCACCTTTTTTTTTTCTTTGTGAGTATTATTCAAACATTCTATGTTGTTTTTTTACAAGATAGAAGTCACAGAGAAACACTGGACAATTTAGGTACAAAGGATACTGTCAGTTTCCTTTCTTGCAAGAAGGAAAGAAAAAATTGTGAATACTCAAGAACATTAACTCTCCATCCGGCGAAATAACATTTCACCACCGTTGATAATAATCTCTGTCGACATTTTCTTGATCAGGGTTGCCATTAAAGTTTCCTTTCACATCAATAGCACCATCCTCTGTTTATGTATTTAATACATGCTTAAATAATCTCAGAGACCGATGCTCAAGTCAGATCAGAAAATAAACAGTTCAAACCCATCTACAAATTTGCTTATTCTTTGCCAAGGATCAAAATATACAAAGTCATCCATTTAAAATCTTAAATCCTCAATCGATCAATCAATCATCAATTTATCGGATAAAAGACATACACGCAGAGGGAGGCAGAGTCTTTGTTTTTTAAGTACACCACTAAGATAACCGATTGGTTCGGCAGACTTAATTGTACGTCATCAACAGAGACGCATGTTACATTCTGTCGCGCAAAATCCAACAAAAGACTTCATTTCACCTTGGCTTCTTCTACAAAGGGCATGTAGAGTCTGGGTCGCCTCCTCAATCTCCGACTCCGACTCACCACCCAGGGGTTGATCTGGGGGGAGAGGTCGTCACTGCCGGACAGCATACATGATGGTGGAGTGGACACCAGACCCCTCTTCACTGCACTGGTCAGGACCTCGTGGGAGGCGGGCAAGATGTGTTCGCATCGAATGAGAGGCAGAAGGTTGCTGATGAGATCACGGAGTTCCACGGTATTCAAGTCTCTTCTCTTGATACCTTTCCGTGAGACACTATGCTGGGTGTTACTGAGTAAATTTGGCTCTGCGGAATTGAAGAAAATCAGAACCGAAAAACATTTAAAAAAGACTTAGCACATGTTAAATGAATAATTAATATCCTTGCCATAGAAATGAAAGGAATATCAATTAGAAAATCAAAGCTACTCAAGGAATCTCGGCTCGTTCAGTAAATGGTTCTTTGTCAACCTATTTGGTAACCTGAAGGTCTTTATTCTACAACTAAATGACTGATTTTATCACTGCTTAACAGTCATTAACCTGAGACTTTGTATTTCTCTTTTGGATATTAACAAATAGGTTTTCATGAATAAGGAACAGCAACTGTAAACTCTTAATATACCAACTTGTCTGGAAAATACAACTAAATGACCGATTTAATCACTGCTTAAAAGTGTGAGGCTACGATGATGAACAGAGTGAATTTCTTCCCCTTTAAAGCCTAACAGTCATTAACCTGAGACTTTTCATTTTCTCTTTAAAATATTAACAAAGAGGTTTTCATGGATAAGGAACAGCAACTGTAAACTCTTAATATTCAAACTTGTCCAGGAAATAAACCAGCAGATAAGACACATGTAAAGTTCTTTCCCCAAAAAGAAATTATGCATAGTTTACTACAACAAGACTTTCTGGGCATAGTACTAAAATTTTAAAGTTCCATGACCATAACCTTTAATGGCATATTACATGAAAGAGAGGAAACAAAAAATTTGATGAAACCCTTAGGGAAACTGACAAGGAATAGGTAGTTGGGTGTTATTTATTATTCTACCATGGTTCAGCTACAACAGGGAATATATTTATTATTCTACCATGGTTCAGCTCAACAGGGAATATACTGGATCACTAACAGCTTGGTCTGATTATGATGTAATAAAGAATTGTGGCTGCAATCAAATACGGACTAGCTTGATGGAAACAAAGAACAAATACCAAAGAAACACTGAAAACTTAGCCAAAGGAGAATGACAAAATTATTCATAGACTAGTCTCAAAGATATATATGCTAAGTGGTAAGAAAGTTCAACGTTGTCACCTACTCATATAGGCCAATATACAATCTTCAGTCAGACTGCACAACATGAAATGGTTAAATTCAATGTTCTTTGGTGGAATTTAACAATCTTCAGCTAATCCACCTACTACTCAATAGATCTTCCCTCCCACCAGTATCCAGTACCTCTACCCTCCCAGCATGCAAAACCTGTATCGACCTAGTACTCAATATATCTTTCCACCCAATACTCAATACCTCTACCCACCCATTACTCAATATTTCTACCAACCTAGTACTCAATACCTATACCCCACTCTGCACTCTATACATCCACCCCATCCAGTACTCAATACTTCTATCCACCCAGTACTCAATACCTCTACCCTCCCAATACTCAATACCTCCACCCCATCCATTACTCAATACCGCACCATTACTCAATACCTCTACCCTACCAGCACTCAATACCTCTACCCTCCAAGTACTCAATACCTCTACCCCATCCAGTACTCAACACTGCTATCCACCTAGTACTCAATACCTGTACCGCACTCTGCACCCAATACCTCCACCCCATCCAGAACTCGATACTTCTATCCACCTATTACTCAATACCTGTATCGCACTCTGCACTCAAATACCTCTAAAGTCCCAGTACATAATACCTCCACCCCATCCATGACTCAATACTTCTATCCACCCAGTACTCGATACCTCTACCCTCCCAGTACTCAATACCTCTACCCCAGTGCTCATATTTTCCTTCACCATGGCTTCACTGAAGCGTTGATGAAACATGTAACTTCACATAATTTCTCAGTATTTTGAGAAAGTCGTCAGATTCTGAGGGAACACTATCTTCTCTCAGATGAGGATTCTAGGCGGTGATGCCTGAAGCCCGCTGGAATGGGTGCAGCCATTCCACGCTTGCCTTGCCATTCCTCTTTTGAACTTTCATCAATATGAAACAGGTGTGATATAAGCTCTAAGAGCTTCCACTGCCTGTCTAACACTCTTGGGAAGAACTAAAACTGCAATCAATTTACCTCTCTCTTCCATCCTCCTGATGAGCTGGTATTCTCCCCATTTGATGATAGCTTTCAAGATATCAGCTTCACTAGCCTGCAGAGAGAATCATAAATAATGAGGTTACACCATCTCGAAGTTAAGTTTATTGCCTAAGGAAGCGGGCAAAAAGGGGAGGAAAGTTGTGTAATGAATGCTTCTCCATTAAAGACAAAACATACAAAATATACCAAACTATTAAAAAGAAAAAGATTTCACTTCCTTCCTTC
The DNA here is from genome assembly GCA_010014835.2 of Apostichopus leukothele. NCBI lineage: Eukaryota > Metazoa > Echinodermata > Holothuroidea > Aspidochirotida > Stichopodidae > Apostichopus > Apostichopus leukothele. Next base: position 11,862 of record JAAAKB020253510.1, on the reverse strand, counting down.
CCCCTCCACCCAACCCCCATTTCTTTCTTTCATTTTCAAATGAAGTGGAAATTGGAATAACAAACAACATATCATGTTCTTGTAACAGCAGTACTTGGATCAAATTTCCTACAAAGAACCTAATCGCATCGTGTAAACCTCTTGTTGAAACGGTAAGTTACAATCAACTGTAGGAAACTGTTTTTTATATTTTGTCTTTCATATATATAAATTAAGAATGAAAAACTGACTGGGAAATTACAAATAAACTTGAATAGAGAATTATTCTGTCCCTTCCAAAAATATCTAAACTTCTCAATTAAAGCTGCAGCATTTAAAAAAGAAAAGTAATGTTAATTCTAAAGCTATCAACTTAAACTTATCTCTTGCAGACAGGATATACTCTTGTGTTAAGAACAAAATTCATAGAATCTACATAGTTTACTGATTCCTTCAACATCCTTTGAGAATGTCATATAATTCCTCTTGGTTTTTTGCTGTTTGTTTTTTGAGCATTTTTTCCCCTCTTCTTCTTTTTTCCCATCATACTGACCTCAATACAGACACAAACACAGAGATATACAAACATATAACTTCTCCATTAATTTATTGAACACATTTCTGATATCACTGTTGGTCATAAGCACCATCATCCTGTACACTAATCACCTCTGGGAGGTTTAAAATTACAATTAATCAAACAACCGATGTAGCCGAGAAGGTGGTTTTGTTTCGTTTTCATCTTTATCCAGAATCGTGCCGGGAGACCGTATCTCACTCACGGCGAGGCACGATGAGACGGATGATACCACGAGATGCGGTGGTAATAGATGACTGGGATGAAGAAGATTTTTGTTTCTTTTATGTTGGGGGGGGGGCTGGGGAAATCTCTCCAACAGATTAGAAGCTTTAGTATAAAGTCTCCAATGCTAACTTCCTCGAGGGGTTTTCTCGCATATCCACCGTTTAATGACGGCATCATATGTTTCCAGCCATATGTCAGTTCTACGGGAGTCAAATAACTAATGTTGAGATTGTGAATCAGATGACTTTGATGAGAAAACTGATCTATTTATATCAGATCCTAGCGGTTTGTTAATTAAAGGAGAGGCAAATCCAACCCATCCTTTCTATTTTATAATTATAGAGATGTTTGAGATGAATGACATCTTTGCTCAGGTTTCAAACATTTATTTTGATCCAAAAAATGGTAAAACCTCATTCATCGGTGCATTTATTATTTTAAGCTTGTTCAGAGGTGAATTTGTAAGAAATCATGTAACCATGATAACCACCTCATGAATATTCACGTACACATATATAACACGCATATATATCAAATTCATGTAATACTAGAGACAATTTTCACTTTCTAAACTGTCATCAATGACAGAACTTTTTTCTTTCCTTTTTTTTCTCATGTAGAAAACTGCCTACTTTTGCTGAAGGAAATTGAAACCATTATCTGAGCCTTGAGCTTTCTACAATCACTACTTTGGTTGAGTGCCTACTATACAGTTCCTGGTTACCATGGGAATACATGATAAAGACCAACCAAACCACTTCAAATTTTTTTGTTTGCATTTGAACTTCTCCATCGATTTTCCTCTCAAAGAAAGACAAACCTGCACAAAATCTGAGCGTAGCGTCTCAATCAGTAACGATTCGTGGAGCTCGAAGAGGACAGGAGAGGCAGCTATTGAGATGAATTCTTCTCTCAAGAAATGCATGGCTTGTCTCCAAACCCAGCTGGACCCGTGAGGTTGGGAGCTCCAGTGTAGGATGGACATGAGGTTCTCCGTTGATATGCAGGAACAGATATAATCCTCACAACCTATTAAGAGAGAGAGAAACAGAGAAAGAGATAGGTTGCCAGATACAAAACAGACTTTACATTCAATCAAATCATCTGTATCAAAGAGAAAACGTGATATTAACGACTCCATTCATTTTAGCCATCGATTTTCGCTTCCTCTGCTTCGCTACATTTATTTATCAAGGGACAATGAGCAATTGGTAACCTATTCGATACTACACAGTTTAAATGTTTACATTAAGCATTGGTTTTTTTTTTTTTAATAATACGCGCTTGATGGATGGCGTCTGGCAATCTGTAGTTATCGACATTTTGGACTACGACGAGGCATTTGCAGTAGTCGATGGTGGTGGGTTAGACATTAGCCCTAACTCCATGGAGATATAATACAGCGACTTGAGTCAATAAAGTTGCCCAGCAGAATTATTAAACTCCGTTCAGTCCAAGTGAATCACAGCTATTGCAAGGTACTGGAGCAATCAAAGAGCACAAAAATTATCGATAATAATTAAAACTTTGTAGTCTTCTTTGATTTCTTCTTTTTTCTTTTTTTTTCCTTCTTACTTTTTTGTCAATGCCATCAGACAATTGTAGCCAAGATAATTAAGACGGGGAAAGTATACATTGATAATGGTTGGAAGGATCCAGGCAAGTTTCAATGTTTGTTTTACGCAGATTTCTATTGTATGACCTTGGAGCATACATGTTAGGCAAGAGGCAAAATCGATCTATGCTGATTTTGAGAGAGGCGTGGTAATATTCTTTCAGAGCTATATTGATGTTGATACAAGTCTTTGACTGAAACAGCAAGAAGACAGTTTCATAACACTGCACATGAGCTAAACTTTACCATATATTAGTCAAGAAATGCCATCTACTGTTAACAAGACAATTTGCATATTCATTAAACAAAGGACACCTATGAAAGAGGAACACACGCTTAGTATCCTGGTGAATCTTGCATTCAATTCACATGGATCATTTTTGAGATATTGAAAAGTTAAACTTGAAACACTGTCAAAACTTTTTTAGTTTAATTTTCCTCAAGATTTGCATCCAGTTTTCTAGTTCATTATTGGGATACATCACGATATGAATACACACTGAATTTATCTTCACATTGTAACCTTGTCAATTCACGTTAAGTTTGACCCATAGCCCCCCAACTAACCCAGGGTTGAAACGATACAGCAAAAATAAAGCAAAACAAAGCCTTCTATTGTCAGAGTGCAACTACTACATCACATCTGTTTGCTTCGAATCCACAAATTGATACAAATCGTGAGATTTGATAGTGAGAATTGTTCCGGTCAATGAATGTCTCAGAGATTGCACGTTGGCATTACATGCAGCTGTTAACAAGGTGTATAGAATGTGTTCCTCCACCAAAACATTGTAAAGTTAATTTACACCCTTCTAAAAAGTAAAGGAGGAAAGCATTAAAAGAGTTAAAAGCTTTTACCTTGAGCCATAGCAGAGAGTTCTAAGAATTGAGCAATCTGATAGAGTTCCATTGCTTGTTCGACCCTCGATACCGGAGGTCTCCCTGAAACTAAGTCTTGCGCTTCACCTAAACTACCGATACTGGGGCTAGACGGCAAGACGAATGACAGATCCACGATATCCCTGTACAGGGCGTGCAAGAGAACGTGGGCGTATTTCTTAGGGATCACGCTCTCGTCCAGGACTATCTGCGTGGTCGACAGTTGAGAATTGGCAACGCCTTCTCTAGTTCTATGTTCTCTCCTCTGGAGAAGATTCCTAAAGAATGGGGAGCGGGCTGCGAGGATAGCACGATGGCAGCGAAGTGAGTTGTGCTGTCGAGATCTCAGAGATCCCGATGAAGTCACCTGAGGAGTCTCTTCTCCCGACGAAAATATGAGAACTGCGTCCGAACACCTCTTGGACTCTAACATACGTACAAAGTCGACTTCCAGAGGGTTCGGCGGACCAAATCTCTCTCCTAGGGCAAGGAACGTTTCAAAGTTTTCGACCTGAGATGCGTTGGTGTTGAAGTCGGCCGTGTAGAGGTACCTCAGAAGCGCGGCAAACATTTCCACCGTGACTCCGTGCACGCCCAAGTCCACCGAGACGTCGGCGTCGTGGCCGGGGTACTTCCTAAGCAGGTGTCTGAAGAAGGAACAACGCGCTGACAATATCGCTCTGTGGGCTGGGAACAGTATGCCCTTGAACCTCAGTTTCACATCACAACAACAGCTATTAGTGTAGAGATCTAACAGGTCTCTCTTGAGATTAGGCACTATAGGTCGTGCTTTATCCGCCTGTATCGCCAGATCCTTGATCACCGTCAACGCTTCGTACTCCTCCACCAAAGAATGCACGTCCAACGGATTCCAGTGGCTCAACATGTCTCTCATCGATTTGGCGCTGTCTGGTATTTTACTAGAGTTCTTTCTCTTAACAATTTTCCTCTTCAGGGAGGAGAATGTCTTTGGTCTCCTCCTCCGAACCTTCTCACCGCTCTCGGCACTCGTGTTGGGTTGCCACATCCCATCAGAGGCTGCCCCATACATGTACTGTTGGTAGGATGGCGCGCAGGTATCACCACCCTGGTCGACGACGCCGCCACCACTGTCGTCATACGTGTCCGTGGCGGCATCCTGTCTTGCGGAGGGTGTGGTACCCATTTTCGATTGGTCGATGATATGAGAACGTGTTTCACAGCGGGAAGTTCATGGTGCCTTCCCCATTCTCCTTCGAGTAAAGCTGGACACAGTATGATGAGAATCTCTACAGATTGAGCAGTGAGTTTCTTAAGGTAACCTGTGATATAAGACAAAAAAAGTATAAGTTATATATTAAATATGTTTGGAAAATTATTATGATCATCTCATATCACAGATCAATCTTACACTATATACATATATATCAAATAAATGAAACACAATCATGCCATTTGGCAGAGTAGATTAATCTGTGCTTAATCCTGAAAACGGTCTTCAAACGGAGGAGGGGAGCTGATATCTCAATAAAACAAAGCACGAGCTTAGCATCATCATAGATCTTAATCTATTCCACAAAAAAATGTTAATTAGCAACAGGAGGAATGCCTGAAATGGTTATAGCCATTTACGAGTGAACTCTGTTAAAGTTCACGAAAATGAAACTGTGTCAAAATTTTGCTCTCCTCGAGTACGATATAAACAATCATCTCCCTTTTATGTGAAAGTAACAACCTGTTACTGAGTGACAAGTTTTCACTACTGTACACAATCTGTATTTGAGAGTGAAAACTTTTGTGATGCCTTGAGGCATTTCCCAAACAATCTAACATCAGTTGCAAGTATGGCACATATCGTGTGAATATGAGAAGGCAAAAAGGAAGATATCTGATCGGCTTGAGCTTTGAGAAAAAACAGATGGCAAAAAGAAGTGAGAATCAATTATTAATCACTCAAAATATGCCATGAAAAAAAAAAAAGTTAAGATATGAAGTTTTGGTGAATTGTAAGATACATGCCCCCAAGTTTGTTTTTATCTTAAGTGTTATAAACTACATTCCATATCACAGTTAACTGTTAATTATTCACTCAATATCCACTAATTTTGAAAGATAACAGTAAAATGCTGTTCTGAAATGTCTCATTTTTTAAATAAATAGCTGGCTATGCTCAAGGTTTTCCTCACTTGACAGTTCTCATCTTTATTACAGATCTAGAGTGTCAACAAATTTTTTTTTAAAAACTGGTTCTTATAAACTGGAAACGCATCCTTTGGCATTGAAATTCTAGCAGATATATCACTTCTCACTCCATTTTAAAAACTGACAACTTTTCAAACTAAGATGCAAAACTGTCACTGTGAGGCGAAGCCAAAGGCGGTAATTTTTGTTTTCCCCTTTCTTGCATCCGATGACTAAAAGCAAGTTCCAAATCTTTGCGTGTATCAAGGTTAGTGAAGGGTTTCAGATACCTAGACTTAAAAAAACTAAGACACAAATGTTTGTTGCATGAGATGGTTTGGCATGAGCAGAGGGTGAGAGACGGGCAAGGTTTATCGACTCATATTGAAATTCTATAACTTCCCTGCAGAAAACTTAAGCCAAGGGTAAACAACCTCTGAGTGAAACCTTTTCAGCTTAACTTAAAACTTAACTTAAAAGCACCATTTTTTCCCCTTAAATGGCATGAATCATACCATCTGTGGATCTGTTGCCTTTTATAAATGAAAGAAGGAAGCAACAGGAGGAACACTTTAAAAATTCTGAATCGATTTAGAGAGCCTGAAACTAAATCAGAATGAAACAGAACTGTAACATTTAACATAATCTGTGAAACAAACAGGTCGAGTAATTTAACTTGAAATACAGCACTGTAAAGTGAAACATGCAAATTGGACCAAAGTGCCAAATGGATTCAACCTGTGCAACGTAGTATAATTTATTCAACAACCGGAGCTCATGAGCCTCAAGACCAAAATGTGAGCACTAACTTTGGCTTTCTTTTTTTTAATAGATGCAAACACTGATTACATGAAATTTGAACACTAAATAATTCCTTGATGAACTAATATCTCTGCATCAAGGGAGAGGCATTGCGTTCATCAAGGAATTATTTAGTGTTCAAATTTCATGTAGCAGTTTTTAAGTCTCTGAATTTTATCCCTCATGAAAATAGTTCCTGTGTAACAAAAAAAAAAGTGCTATACATTTTTGGACGTGTACAGCAATTTGACCACACTTTGCATAGCATTTTTGCGATGCAATGCCGGATAATTTACACCCTGGCTGTCCATTGCACACACAACAAATATGTTTTACATAAATACCATGAGTGTCACTTTTTCCAGCTCAAAAGATTTCATTATTTTTATTTTTATTCTTTTTCAAGAAATCATACAATCTGAGTTCACAAATCAAACCAGTATGCAATATGGCCAAATTGCTACAGTGAAGCAGTTTTGTACATGGAGTAATATTTTCTGTATCTTATGAGAACTAAAAATTAATAAAACCTTGAAACAGTTATTGCACATACTGTATATAGAGAACCAATTTGCAACATTTTCTAATGTTTTATTTCACCTTGCTTTTTTTCTATCTCTCTTTCCTTTTTTATTTTTCTAACTTATTCACAATGAAACAGAAAACAGAAATAGTCTATGAAACACTATTTTTGAAAATTTTTCTATTTCATCAGAGGAAAGGAAAAAAAATTATTGAAGAAGTTGAGGAAAGAAATTCTTGTTTTATTATCTGCCGGAATATCGTCATCGAAATCGGTGAGAGGAAGTTTACTGACAGATGCGGATGTCATGACTGATGATCCAACAGGTTTATAACTCTTCAAAGAGATGAGGTTGACATGAAGAGCTCATCCTCCTCCTCCGTCTCCTCAGAGCAAGAGAATATCAGAGCCGTAAATGCTTGAGCAAGTAAGTGTGTGCTTCAGCCCAACCTTACATGTATCTTGCACAAATTTTAAAGGTCAAATGAATTTTGAGAGGGTGCGCATCACTGAACAAGCCAGTGGAGTAGAGAGACAGGCTCTAGAGATCACCAAGGCAATACTACTAGCTCTGTTATTCCTACAGCTTACCACTGTTGTGTACAATAGAGGAATAATTATCACGGCTACTCATCTATTGAGAACAAAGTCGGATGATCTAATAGAAGTCAAAAACTGTGACAAATTCAAGAGATCAAACCCATTCTTCCATGCTGTTATTGGTAAAAGAAAAAAAAATCAAACGACAGAAAGGAAGCGAAAAATGTAATCTACGCACAAATTCTAACTGATATATACTGATCCCTCATATTCGTTAATATTAAATAGACAGTGTTAAGTAGAAACCACTTTTATATTTATTGCATGTTATTGTTCTCAGCATTGAAAGAATCACAAGTTTGATAGGTATTACATTATTTACATGAATATTTGAATACCACATAAAATCAACAATTTATTTTTCCTTCTACTTTTTCATTTTTGTAATAAAATAACCATGTTTTGTTTTCAATATATAACATTTCAAAAGCACTGATACTCCAATTTTGAATTTCCTTTTTTTGTAATATTTTTTTTTTAAATCCATGTTTCAAACTTGATATTATCATATACGATGCAATTATGACAACCTTGCATCTCATTAGGTGCTCATTGTACAAAGCTAAGCAGAATAATCATTCCCGGCAATCTTCAATATCTTTCACATTATTCGTCACTTCACGTCTAGTTCTTCCACCTTCTTAATGACGGTCATTTATAGTCAATATTTATCAATTTTTGCAATTTAAAATACAAAATAGATCAGTGGGTTTGTAACTATAGCAACCACATATTCATGTAAATGAGTACTCTATTCAACTAAATCCCTGACGGCTTTTATTGTACAGATAACTGCTCAAGCTTGTGATTGCTTTTAAATTTTATAATAATGCAATATTTCTGGGAAAAACAATGTTAACTCTTTTACATCGATCCAGATGGTTGAGTTTGTTTATATTATTTTGTAAATTATATTTCTTCCTACCCAAAAGAGGTTAGAAAAGGGGGTAGGGTTAAGAGGGATGAAACCAATTGAATCTGAAAATTATTCCACTTTTTATTTTGTTACTTTAAATTTTTATGGCGAGATCATCGCCAAGGTCAACTAAAACTGTGAACAATTGGAATACAATTAAAACAGCATACTGTATGCTAAAATAGTAATGATTATGTACCACCAATCTTGTGGTATTTCATTTCAAAGGTGAAATCAAAGGATAACTGTGTGATAATGTGAGACTGCAGTAAGAGTTAAATATTTTTTTTTTTTTTTTTTAATTTTGTAGCGTTACAATTTGGTAATCAAATGTTTCAAAGAGTAAACGTGCGTTGAGGAATGGCAGCATTATAAAAACATAACCATAAATTAATATAAGATCATGGATGACCATTATTTGACTTCCTAGCATATCTGAGGACAATATTGACAACCTTTTACAGATACTGCTGAATGGTAAGTTGTATTTTATACAGTTTCTCAACCTGTCAACAACTTATAACTCAAGCAGGACCAAGCCTTACCTGCAATTTAACCACCCAAATGATGAGAAACCATGTTTTGACAGCTAACTACATACCTGAGGTCAGGGAAGTGAATTCCTGTGTTACCAGTTATTTATTTTCTTGTCTGCTTGCTGTACATGACAAACTCTGGTAAAGAATACACTGATACATTAATAAACTCTAGTGTCTCTAGTGTTCATGGGATGGAACCTTCCTTTAAGGACTCATATACATAAATACAGTACGTTAGCCCTAGCTGTAGGTTGTCTGCGGTATGGTAAATACTGCGAAATCTAAATTTAAGCTGAAAAAATAACACTGGATAGAAGTAGAGCTCAAATTCGTTTTTGGTTCATTTTGACAAATATTTCTCAACATTAAACAAAATGGGTATCATGTAAAATCCATAAATGGCATATGAAAGCATATTCACAAAACTCTTCCCCATTATTCCCTTCACAAAATCAAAGCAAATCTTCCAAAATTTGAATTGCAAAAAATAGCAAACTGCAGTCGTGTAGAATAGCACCGAGTACTTCCTACATTTATAAATTATTTTTGAAAGAGTAAACTGATCGTTGTCTTTCCAATCTTCAATTTGTTGGCATTTGATTGTCAATCTCCACAAATTTTACCAAGCTTTATACAACACATAGTACTCCAATAAGCCATTAAACAAAGCACTACCCAAGGGCCCATGTCATTGTTCTCTACCAAATGAGACATTATTCAGCAAAATCTCCCCCAGAAACTATTTGCATTTATATAATCAATCACCCAAAAAATTCAATCACAAAACATCCAATTCTATTTTTGTACCTTTTTATTGTTTGTAGTATTTGTATTATAAATGTTTGAATAGTATAAACAGATAAACCTTAAATTTGTACATAGTACAGAATAATCAAAAGATACTTTAAAGGTGACCTAATATTTCAAATGTGATTTTCTTCCTTCTCTTTTTGTTTTCAGAACTTCAAATGAAATACTCACCTGCTATACAACATACTAAAATTCCGACTTTCTGTGAGTATCACTAAGCTATATTGAAGTAGGTTCCATCTTTCTCTAACGTAATGCATGACTATAATTTTAACAATCGAAACCTGAACTCATCCCTCACATAGCTAAAATGACAATTGAGAACTGGAAAAACAGTTTCTACAACAATTCTTTGCTTAATACAATCAATGGTTCTATATAACAAATGCCTTATTGAAACAACATTACGACTAACCATTCACACGCAACAAGGCAATGTCAACCAAAAAACAATAGGCCATTAAAGTTGGACTGAGACCAAAGTCTTTGCCAAAATTTCACATTGTCTTTACTGAAGCGGGAGCACAGAAGAGGCATGCAAATGTTTAACAATATGGCATTTATGGTATTTATTACATGAACAAACATGTAACAAACGCTCATTAATTTTTGTAAGCATGCGTAGATAAAAAAAGAAAGATAAAATTCACTGTTTTCAGTATCTGAGACAGTTTAAAGAGGGGGAGGATTGTTGAAGTATTAAATGCTATGTTTAGGGTTTGGGTGTATGGGTGATTATACCTCAGTGTCTGCAGAAATTGGTTGCAAGATTACTTCCCATAGGAAATGTGACAGAGTTTAAAAGTTTAAAAGGTAAAGAAAACACAGATTTAAGGGTGGATGTAAAGGCACAGAAAAATCAGTGGATATAGGACTACAGAGTGGCATTTATAAACCTTTTCAACGTAAAGATTGCAAGGACAGTGATCTGTGATTAAATTGGGTGAACTCTTGCTCAATGCTGTCCCTTTTTGTTCGTTATATAGTTTTGATAATTGTGCTATACAGTAGTAGGGCATGGTTTTTGGGTGTCCCAAGAGAAGTGAAAAAAGTGATACCAGGGAATATACTTAAGTAGAGTCATACCCAAGTAAAGGATATTCTGGTACATGGAGGCTACCATGACCAATGTACAAAAAGCTTCCTTGGGAACACAGGGTCTTTAAAGTCTTTATACAGTAACTCATATTCGGGCAAACATAGGAAAAGGACACCATACATACAGTACAATGAGTACATCCCAAACATTGGACTGGTTTGTGCAATTACAGTACTGTATGAATGATGATACCTGTAACTACTGTACAATTTCAATTTCACTGTAATTTTCATCCAGTGGAAGGTCGTTGGTTTTTGCTCTGTAAATTATTATTATTTTTGTATGTTGTTTATTGGTTTATTGGATTAAAATCTCAGCTAGAACAAGCATAGAAATGTCTGCATATTTATCTTGTTTTCCCATGCAAACACCTGATACGATTGGTCTATTTTGCAAAATCTATCTGTACAAATTTACTAATTGCCTGGGACAGTTGAGGTCTCGATATTTAACTTAACCGTTCAAGTAAAAGCCATTCACAACAAAACCCAATCAATAGGCTTTTGCCTTGACACAGGTTTGCTATTTACCACACTACCTGGTCCAGAGAACTAACATTAAAGTCAACTCTGGTCAAAACTGCAAAACAATTACCACTCTGTCCTCAAAACTGACATCTGTACAATTCTAGACAAATTAGAATGACAAATTAGTCAAATTCAAGAGTTGAAGGTGAATTTTACTATCAGATGAGTTAGAAGATTCTTAATTGCTGTCTGGGTGTGACTTGGGCATAAGATACTGTACATTCTCACTGCCATGGATGGTTACTGTATGTTACACCAGTGGTACAAAGTCAACCAGGAATCTTGCAGGGGATGGTGAGGGGGATGAAGAGGGGGTGACAAAGGGGATGAGGATGAACTAATGGGTAGAGGAGGTTAATTATGACATAAATTTTAGATACATAACTAAACTTACTATACTAAAAAAAGTAAAAATTGGAAATTTAATTTATATGGACCCTCTACAAAAAGAAAATCCTAATCTGAATAACCTGTACACTCCCCCCCCCCCCCTTCCCCTCCCATCCATACAATCATTTGAGTGAAATGCAACACCTTTTCTGCTATTTCGGAGTAATACTGTATGAATACAAAGTTGTACTCTCACATGCATTGTGTTTTACATGTGTC